>JABUIW010000216.1:130507-142266 GCA_013363375.1 Menidia beryllina
TATATATAAATTCTTATCTTTGGTTTCATTACAATTCTGCCCAGTCCAGCTCTTATTTGTGGAGAACAACAATCACTTTATTCATGAAGACAGACATGAATCACACATGTCTCTATTAACTTATTTGTACCACAGTGCCTCTCAGAATTACTTTTGAGGCCGAATTTTAGTTAGAGGGATCTTGTCATTGAAAATAGGCAGTGTAATTCATGACTTCATTTTCATTGCAAAAACGATAGTTAAAATAAGAGATATTGTGTTTTGTTTTCTTTAGTCAAGACATTTGGTAGTTATTCAAATAATGGCATGTCATTCATAGCATACAATCTGTTAGTCCTCAATACCTCATTTAGGAAAGTGTAAAAGCCATTTTTGACCAACTGCATAAAGCCTTAAAATAGAAATAGTACTCAAATTACTGCCCATTTAATTTTGCATTCAAGCATCATGAAACACTTTTGCATTTGAATCACCTGATGCCGATGAAAAATCATGTTTGCCACATCTTACCCAAATAAATACATTTTCTTAATTTCTTCAATGTTCAGTGTTGTTACTCAAAACTCACTTAGAGTAAGGTACTAAATAGCAAATAGCTGCACTTATATACTGAAAAAACATGAAGTAAAGACTGAATCTTACATGGGTAGGTTTATAAGGTTTAATAAAAGATATGATTGGGACAAGATTACTATTACATCAGTTGAACACTCCTCTGACAAACCAAAAGCAAGTTATAATTAAGCTATGTTACAATGTTTGAGACTTCAAGGTAATGGAACATTTTGGCATTGTTAAGAATTTTTGAGCTCTTTCTGGAATAGGACTGGGCTCTCCTCCCCCATGCTTTGTAATGTTGCTGCCACCGCAGCACTCTCAGTGATCTGGTTACAGACACTAAAATCACTATTCCCCAAGTCCATCCTGTGGATTACAAAAACAAAATGGGCTGGCATTTGACTGTCCCGCAAGCTACAGTAGACCACAATTTGTAATAAGCTTGACATTCTGAGAAAAATTGCCTATTATCTTCCGCTGGACAGCTGGAGCGGGGTTCACACAGCTGGACTCAGAGTGGGCTGCCAGCCAGTGTGTGAGCCGGTAAAACAGATTCATCAAGTCCCTTTTTATCTACGGGCCGGTGATCCTGTGAGGTTTGGAGCCTTTATCTGACATGCTTCACTCAGTAAACATGCAATTTTAAATTTCCTTCTCTTTCTTACTCTTAGACACAATCAGTGAAAATAAGCTTGTCCTCTCAAGTGTCATGTTTCCATCGCAGCCAATTGCAGCTGTGGCAGGTCGATACCCACGGCCTCTTCTGTCATTTGACTGAGACTGAGTGTTGATTGCATCTTTTCCCATTAAGAATTAAAGCCAAATATTGATCTTCATGGGTTCATTTTTATGGTTCCCACTGGGAATCCCATCTATTGGATGTAATTAGCTGCTTTAACCAACAAGCTGTGGGGTAATCTATTTGTCCTTTCAAAAGAAGACATTCTCTTTTGCTTTAATCTCTACATGGGCTTTCAACACAGCTCCTTTGTCAATTATGCACACCACACATGACCAGCACTGTAAATGCTTGGGCAGGCCTATTCTTGTGTCGCCCCACACACGTCATTCTGGCCATGTTTCATTGCTTCTTGATCATGAATAGTGCGAGACCCCTCCAAGGAATTTTCGTCCCCCTGAATTTCTATGAGCATGTACTGACCGCAGTTTTCAAAGCAGCTGGCCGCCAGTACATCTGAAAGATATTCGCTTGCTTCACAAACAACCTACCAGATGATATTTTTTGTGTTACTGTGCTCTTCACATAAAATACATCGCCCCTTCTTTGTGGGCCATTTGAGCTGTGCTCACTGTCAGTAAACCCAGCGTGTCATGGACTCCTGGAGAGGGTTGGGTTTTAATTGCACTCAGCTCAGGATGAAGCGGGCTTTAGCACAGCCTTTTGCTGGAAATATAGGCACACTTGTGTAAACACAGACATAAATATTCAAAATGCTCTCTTGCTCAACAATCGCTCTTTGACCTTACAGTATTTCCTAAAAAATAAAATCAGTGCCAAAAAACTACTCACAATTTTTACCAATATCAGTGCCCCATGTCTACACTTTTTGTTCTACCATTCAACAGCACAAATCAGTTTGGAAACAAAAAAAAATCCAAGCATTTTGGTGGAAGAGATATGGGTTTCCTGGTTATGGCAATTAAAAAAGTCTGATCCACAGAACTTAAAACAACATCTATGACTTATGAACAGCTCTTCTTTGGGTACACACGCCTATAAATCACACGGTATAGCTGGTTTGTTAAAAAAAATAAACTGGCAATTTGTATGAGATGGGCAAATCACAGTCTATCACCCTATACTCTGAATATGTACTAGAAGTTCTTCTCCCTAAATGGAATCCCAGATTAAGGCAATGAAATCTGATGATTACTTCTCAGAGAGTGGCAATGCAAAAGTATGAATTCAGTGTTTCATAAATTTTCAAAAATGCTTGCTTACTTAACAATCACGGTTTGGTCTTATAGTATTTCCTACGCACCCTTTTACTAATATCAGTGCCCCACCTCTACACTTGTACACCTCTTCTACACAAATCTGTTTGGAAATTTGGAAAATGTGGAAGTCCCAGTCTTTCTGTGAAACACATATGACTCAGTTTCCAATGTGGTTATGACAATTAAAACTCTGTTCCAAAGAAATCAAAACAAAGTTTATGACTTATGAAAAACTTCTGCTTTTGGTCCACACATGCCTGTGAATCACACAGTACAGCGAGTTTGTCACATTTCAAGAAGTTGTTTTTCCTATCCTACGAGGTACTCAAATGATAGGTGCATGACGTCAGAGGAGCTAAGATATGAAGTTTCTTTGGTTTGGATCAAGGTCGCCCAGATGGCTGTTCTATCAGCACCTCTTTCCAACAACTGCCAGGGGAGTAACTCTCCTATCAGCGTCAGACGGGCTGTCCAGTTCAATTCAAAGTCTGCTGTCAGTCCACATAAACACACACACACACCGACACACACACACACATCACCAAAGTACATAATGACAAAAATGTGACCACACAGTCGGTGACTCACACGCAACACACACATTAATAACCTTACCTCTGTCACTCACACAGAGGGACTTTAGGCAGAGATTTGTGGCAGCAAGAAGAGGAACAAGCAAGAAAAACGATAAGGTAGTTTGTTACTGAGTAATTTCACACTGAATCAAACTGTGTTAATGTTCAGTTTATGACACAAACTGTACAAGCATTCACATTGCCAGTGTATGGCAGGGTTAATAATTAGTTCAGTCTAAGCTGCATGATAAAAAACTGCAGTGATTCCTTTCAGTGAGCCCCCATTTTTGTTCCAAAAACTGTGTTTTGAAAACGGTCCACTTTATGTCATTAGCTCAACAGAGTTAACAGAGTGAACGCTTCCCTTCCTTTCAGCACGCGTCGAGGGCGATGTTGTACCCGCTCCAAAATTTGTAAACAAGCAGCCGTGTTTAGGAGTAAATTAGATATCAGCAATTAATTCAGTCCAAAGCTGGGCCAGATTTTTGCATAGTGAGGAGGGGATGCGTTGATTAGGATGTGTTTCGTGAAAATGAATTCAGAGACACTCAGTTTGAGAAGCAGAAAATATCTTCCATGCCTAAATGCAGTCACGTTCCAAAACACCTGCAAAAGAGGGTTTGAAAGAACAATAACAGTAAGGATAGGGGGGTTGGCAAAGAAAAAGCAAAACAATAATCAGCTCTGGCATTTTGTGTGAGACGAGCAAATCAGTCGATCACGCTCTACTCTGAATACCTATCAGAACTTCTTCCTAGAAACACTGAGTCTGTGTTAGGAGAAAGATGGAATTACAGATTAAAACAATGAGACATGATGATTACTTTTCAGAGAGTGGCAATGCAGATGTATGATTTCAGTGGTCCATCGAAAACAAGAGATGGCACTGAGAGAATATACAAATGTTGGATCAGATGATTGGTCTTTTCCACATAATGTAACTGAAGAAATTGTAAATCCACGTGGGAAATCATATGATTTGAGGCTATTTAGGAATAGTCCTGGATAAAATGATAAAAGACTTAGGCAGCAATCAGTGTAACGTTGAAATAGGATTGAGGGAAGATGTGATTTTTTTTGTAGCTGCCATCATCCACTGACTTTTGTATTCACAGAGGGAGGCCCAATCATCTTTCCTGTCAAGTCCAGCTCCCATCTGCCTTGAGAGAAACATGACACAACTTTGCACCCTATCCCTGCATGATATTGCTATCAACAGTCTCGTGGAGGCAGTGAAGACTCGCCACCTTGTAACTTCTGTGGTTCTGTTGTGGTCTCAGCCAAATGTTCCATCTGTGTCTGTTCAAACAACACTGAAACCTCCCAGTCTGGGTTGAGCTTGAGGAGTAGAAACTGCCATGATATTTAACTGGCCTGCTTTCTATTTTCTGCTGTTTAGTAAAGCTTGATTTTTTTCCTTTCTCCATAAGGGCACGACAGAACCTACACAACAGCCTTCACAACAGTTAGTTGTGTCACCCTGAGCGTGTCTGTGTTTGTGTTATTCTGCAACTAGTCTGCCAAGTTCAGGCAGGAGGACTGGGTGTCTATGTGAGGAAACCTTTTATGATCTGAATAACAGATTGAAGTAGACATAGTCCTGTGGAGTTTCAGTACATTGGAAGCCTGAGTCAGATATAAAATATGTGGGAGGCCAAGAGTAGTGAAACAACTGCAGCATAAAATAATGCAACCTTTGATCAGACTGTATAAAAAAAAAGTGGTGAGGCAATTATCAATATAACATATAAACCAAACTGACACTTCCCATGTGTGTGCAAAAACAGCAGTAAAAAACTGAAGCTACCAGCATTGTGTAAAGAATTTGAGCGAATAGTAGCATTCAAAAATGTGGAAATTTGCTGTGTTCGTTTTTATCTGTTTTAATTACACTCTTTGCAATTTACAAATCAGAGTTTCTTAGTGGGAGGTCTACATTTGGCTGGATAACATTTTGTCTAGTTCACTGGAGAAGCCATGTCAGCGTATGGTTGACTGACATTGTGAGAGGACCTATTTCAAAGCGGTTCATTAATCCAGGAAGACAGTTGGTCTTAACCTTTTTGTTAGTTTGTAATGTTTAAAGCAGGTGGGCCATATCGCCCCTAGCTAATGAGTTAGGTTAATTTAAAAGTATGTTCATAGACAGGAAGTCAGATAAGGTCTTAGGTATGTCAGTCCAGGTTTCAACTTTTTCCTTTATTTTGAAAATCCGCCTTGTATGGATTATTATTTTGGAGTCATAATATAACAGTTCAGGTCCAAGAGCTACGGCTCAGAAATCACTGTTGATTTAAATTAAATTAGTATACTTTCTTTATCAAAAGTGAAATTATAAAGCTGCAGTCATGTGTCAAAAATAACTGTGAGCTTCCATAATGAATGGTTATTGTGGCTGGCAGGAATGACCTCTTCCATTGTTCTGTGTTACAGCAGAGCTGAAGAAGCCTCATACTGAACACACTCCATTGTTTTGCACCGTATTATGTGGAGAGTGGTCAGTGTTGCGCTTTATGTTCATCAACTTGGGCAGCATTCTTCCGTGCACAGCTATTTTTTTGGGCTCCAGAGCAGCCCCCAACACAAAGCTAGTGTTTTTTTTTTCCTTATTTTTAGACTGTTTGTTCACTCTTTTTGAATCAATGGCTGTTACTTCCTCAGCAGATGGCTACAAAGTGGACAGCACTCACCTTTGCAGACTTAAAGAAGATATTTAACATCCTTCTGCAGGTGCTGAATGATCTTGGACTCCTTCAGAAGTACAATCTGTTCTGTCCATCTTGAAGACCGCCTCAGTTGTTTTTTTGTTTCATCAGTCTACTGTCCAAGTTAACTTTCCAAGTAACTCTATTCAACGACCACATCCAACGTCTTTGACACACACACATACTCATACATACACAGATTCACACAAAATACCATAAAAGATGTGATTAATAACAAATATGACTTGTAACTTATTGTTTTGAACAGGCAGCAGCCTCTCCACAGTGAAACTTGACTGGGTGCTGGTATTTTCCTCACCAAAAAGAGGTGCGAGTTGCTCCTGTTCAAAACTGCAGGTGTTTAGCATTAGTGATAGTTTGCCTTCTTGTTTACTACTTTCCCACATTTATGTGCGCATCCACAAACATGCACACCCTCTCATCCCTCCAAGGACCTTCACATGCTGAGAACAAGAGGTCGAAGGGGTCAAGTTGATTGCAGCTTTGATCTGGGATTTAGTGCGGTAGTTTCTGCAGGGCCAGTACAGTTTGTTTTACTCCTCAGTTTTCAGACAGGACAAGGCTCATCTGCTCAAACCCTTCATAGGGGTTTGGCGTTTACGCTTATATTTTTGTGTGCAAAGTATTAGGTTGGATTTCCATGTTTATACTTTGTGAACAAACCAATATCCTAAATGTCAGCATATAACAATGTTTCCATGTTCGGGTCCAACACTCTTTCCTATCTGCGGTGGTCTCTTACTATCTACCACGCCACTCAAAATCTAATGAAGCCTTTTTTTTTTTTACCTTCTTAGGTTTCTGTAACTTATGTGATACTGACATATTGCCAAAGAGACTATAATATTTGCTGTAGAGAAAAAAAAGACTAGTAGACAATCTGGTTCAATTTAGCTAAAATAATTAACTGTACAATGACCAAGACATTGAGAGCAGTTTTTAGGTCAGCAATTACAAAGGCTTTCACCACAAAGAGCAATGGTTATTATTTACTGTACATCCCTATTTACATCCCTATATATTCCAAGTCATTCTTCAGTTATTGCATCAGCAAATGTTGTGAAGTATCTCTTGTTACATCTTGTTTCATTTTATTACCACATTTCAACTCTGCAATGTTGCCATATCACATTTTCTCATCTTAGCAAATCTGTCATCCCTCAAATGTGGATAGTGCATAATGTCTGTATCCAGATATGATGGAATTTTAAAGAAAAGGAAAGAAAATTGTGTGTTTCTTGTCACAATTATTGTTCACAGTTGTCAAAGAAGCTGCTTTTGATAGCTATATAAACATGTCAAGTTCAAACTTCGACTTTTCCTCATAGTGAGAGTATTTACTTCATAACACCAGCTGCACAGAATGGTATAATTTTAAAATCAGTCGAGTGGTTTCAACAGCCTGATGGTTTCTACCATTGTATTTACCATTTTGCTTCCAGTTTTAGCAGCAACCATGTTAATGGTCAAATGCAAGTGTGTAACAGTGCAGATCTGGGAGTCATTCCATAATCCTAATGCTTTAAAGAGATTTAAGTGAATCCAAATTCGAAACATACCCAGAGTAATTTGAAGAGAATGTTTTGGTGCTTGTCTTAATTGTCCACTATTATGGTCTGGATGACGAGCCCTCTATTCTGACAAAAGTGAATCACAGCACTGGCTCATGTGGTCACCTTTGTGTGGGGTACTGTTTTCTTCTGTGGGATTTCTCTGTACTTTTTAAATCACGATTTTTCTTAACATGCCAACACGATCTGTCGACCACCTTTAACATTCCAACATTTTTGTTTGGCTGTACACACTCAGTTTCCTTCTTCTTCCTGTCATGTCTCTCCTGCCTAAATACTTTGACACAAAATATTTTACTCTGTTTGACTTTCGACAGTCAACAGAGACATTCGCAAATTGTCTGTGACAAGTTGTACTTTGCATACTTCTCAGCAGCAAGTGAGCATATGATGAGTAGTTGCAATTATGCAACAACTAAGGGTAAGAAAGCCTGAGGGTGAATCACACAGCAGGCTTCACAGGCAGATAATTATCACTTACCTCCAGGTCTTTACTATCTCCTCTCTTTATCTAAAGAGTCTCTGGTTGATGTGAGCTCTGTCTCACTGTTAAGGCCATTGCTATCTAATGCTGTGTGGTTAAAGTACAAGAACATATATTTCTGGCTGTGTGGTTAAAGTACAAGAACATATATTCCTGGCTGTGTGGTTAAAGTACAAGAACATATATTCCTGGCTGCGAACCCCATAGCAAAACATTTTTGTCATTTTTCCTGATTTTCCAAAGATTTTTTAAAATCTCTTCCCCAGCCAAGTGGCTAAAACAACTCATTCATCTTAGATGCACCCTGTACTGGAACTATCAATTCGAAAACGCACCTCCAAGACAAAATCTGCTGCCAGTTAACTTGTTACGAAGCCTGCTTTGAAGAATGCTTTAGTTTCCTGGCATAACTGCTTGAGGTTTTTAAGACTTTCTCTAGCAATGCTTGTCGAACTCGGGTGGAGGGTCGCCAACAACTGTAAAGAAGATAAGGGCTTAATCCCACACGATCTGTCAGTTTGGTATTACTGGGCCACTTCATTCTTAAGTTAGTATGCTTAATACACACATATTCATTTATTTAACAATCATTTTTGCATAGTTTTTTTTGCCTCATTTGAAGCCCTCAGTAGGAAATTCACATTTGAGTCGTGAGCAAAAACAAGCCAGTTTATTCTCAGAGTTGTGCCAGCTATGCTGCAGTTTACTGAACTCCCGTGCCACTAAGACACGTCTGTTGCCATTCTGTGTTTGCCTCTCTACGGATATTGCATCAGAAGAATGAATGAGTGTTGAGATGGAGCCCCAAGGGGAAAGGAGCTACTAATGGTGCCTTAATGAAAATCTCCAGTCTGCTCATTAATGTAGAAATGTACACACATCAAGCATACAACCATGGATAGGTTTGTGTTAGCGCACAAACGCTCATGCAAAGATAAATGCGCACAAGCAAAAAATAAACAGATGGGCTTGTCACATCGCATCCTTTCGGTGCTCTCCTTTAATCTTCCCTCTCTCCCATCACTTACTGCTGTCTTTCAATATAATGAAAGAAAAATAAAATAATAGCTGATCATCATCAGTTGCTTAGACATGCTACATATGTTGCTTCCTTCTCTTTTTGTAACCACCCAGGTAAACAACTATCTGCAAGTTATTTTGTTAACAGTTCTTTCCATGTTCTACTGGAAATATGTTCCACTAGGACTGTAGGAATTTACTATGGGGACAAGAAGTTGTTGAGGTAGAGTTTAGAAAACTTGGGAATTTGATATAATGGAAAAAAATTAATACTTTGTGACATATGTTGTTAATTTCTTTAGCTCAGTGGAGCAGTGGTGCATCTGACAGTGTGTTGAGTCTTCTCTAGTTTAGGTCTTTAGAGCTGAATCCCCATTCAACACCAACAGGGTCACAAACAGAGGGCAGAAATGACATCAGGAAACAAATATCACTCTATCCGGTTTAATTAAGTTCATGTTGGGTTGTGTAGGGGTTTAATTAGCTGGTTTGTTTTTCTTTTTCTGTTTTAGTCTTTTGTTTGTCATTATATTGTTTTTTCATCTGAACCCAGATGTTTTAGCCCATAAACTTGCATTTTCATAGTGCAACAGGTCCATCTGGTGGACAAATCGAAAAGTCTGATTTAATCCTCTGAGGACCTTGGGCAGAAAAAGGTTGCTTCATGGTGAAGATAAACTCCATTTTGTGTCATGTTGTAATGCAACATGTGCTAAGAACAAAAGCTATTTTAACTGTCTTACTTGAAAGATGAAAAACCCATTTGTTGAGTCTTGTAAGAACTAAAGTCAAACAAATGAAGTCAGGGAGGCCTTTGGTCATTCACAACAGCACCACACTGAATAATTCAGTGTTGTACTATGAGGATTGTCTACCCAGTAGAGGTTTAAACTGTTTCAATGCACATATTTAGAAAACTAAAACACTGTATCTGTCTTCGCCCTGCGTCTTACTTTAAATGGCAATCAGTGGTGTAGCGTGGATCCTGAACAATGATGGTATATTTGAACTTGCTTTTCATTTCCTTTTTCTCTACATGTTGTCAAACTGAAATATATATATTCAAATTCACAACTATGTTTGTGATGTTGTTTTTCAGCCCCAAAAAAATCAGACACAAGCATCACCCCAGAACATAAAATAACATGTCAGTTCAATGCAAATTCCCCAGAGAAAGTCCTAACCTACATCTTCACCAGGATCCCTCTTTGGACAAGAGATGCCCTGTTTTATGATTTATGGTGAACAGCACTGATTAATTCAACCTTGTCCAACACAGTCCATTTCCTCCTATGCTCTCCACACACAAAATACTTACACATGTGTTTGTAAGCATTTGCTATTCAAATATTTTCAGCTCATCTAACCAACATGTTTGTGGTTAGCTGGCAGCCTCTGCTTGTAAATGACATGATCATTTCCTGCTTGTTTTTAGCCAGCCTCATTTCCAGCAGGTGCTTTAGATTTGTTCCAGCTAAATAGTCAGGAAAGGGCTTCTGAAATTACAAACCCCGCCAAAGAAAAAAAGATTGTTTTATTCAAAGAACTCAGTGATGGGTGAAACGTGAAAATGCAGAGGTGGGATATACCCTGGACTGCCCACCAGAACAGGTATCCACTGTGATAAATGTGACAAGACGTCACAATATCTTTAAAAAAACTAAATTCTAAATGCAATTACAAATTATATATTTTCTTTGTGGTCTTATTGCTGTTAAATAAGCGTTTTGTGGAGTTTAAACATTGAAAAGTTGGTTTTGTGAAAACCTTTAGTATTGCCAGGCAAAAAATTATGGTTAGTGTCACATGCAGGTCTCTATAAATAACATAGTCCCCAGGTTGTGATACTGTCTGAGTACTCAATTTGTTACTCTGGTAGCTTTTCTGGAAAAAGAAAATGAAACTGAGTCAGCATTAGACAACACATTAGAAAACGCATGAATGTTATCATGACAGAGAACAAGTGGACAGAACGAAATAAAAAATAGAATAGAGCAACTTGTCTGACCATGAACTCCACTCATTGTTTCCGTGGAAACAGGTACTGTGAACTGAATGTTGTCTGACAAGAATTTCTGACCCTCATCTTGGTTTGGCTTGAAATGGCACACAGAAACACAAACACAGGCAGACATTAACACAGAAAAACAAGCTTAAAAAGACTTCTCACTCTCCCTGTTAAGTTTTCATGACTTACTGTTTTTAATTGCATATAGATATATTCAGCGCATGAATAATGTAGGGGGAATATGCTATAAATTCTCTCCAGCACCCTGTCTCATGTATGATACATGTTAGGGCTTTATGCACACACCAACATGTTTTTACAAGTACACCCACACACACATATGTGTGTAAACTGAGACAACATGAAATGAGGAATTTTGAGTTAGAAGATGATTTCTACACCCTACAAACACTGTCAAATCTATAGTTTGCCGACAGCAGAGGAGCACCCACTGATGTGTGTGAGTCTGTCTTTTTGTATAGTTGTGCGTGACTTGAATTGTAAAATGTATATGCTGGTAGTCTTTGTTCAGAATTTTGGAAGGTGTTTCTTTGATTGTTTTTCTATCAGTCTCACTGTGTCTATAGTAAACACAAGGTTATGATATGTTGTTACAGGCTGTTTTTGTTGTTTATCTTTGCCAAGTGTCATTAAAACAAAACCAGACATGAAAGATTTCTGGTATGTGTGGTGTGCTGTAAAGATGTGTGTATAGATGCTAATAAATCTTTCTTTCTTCTCAGGAAGAACGTAAAGGATTATTGTGCAATGACAACACACCATTGACTGGATTGACAAAAACAAGATTGGTTGTGTGTGTGTGTGTGTGTGTGTGTGTGTGTGTGTGTGTGTGTGTGT
>JABUIW010000216.1:154293-196584 GCA_013363375.1 Menidia beryllina
CTATCTATCTATCTATCTATCTATCTATCTATCTATCTATCTATCTACACTACCGTTCAAAAGTTTGGGGTCGCATTGAAATTTCCTTATTTTTGTAGGAAAATCACTGTACTTTTCAATGAAGATAACTTTAAACTAGTCTAAACTTTAAAGAAATACTCTCTATACATTGCTTATGTGGTAAATGACTATTCTAGCTGCAAATGTCTGGTTTTTGGTGCAATATCTACATAGGTGTATAGAGGCCCATTTCCAGCAACTATCACTCCGGTGTTCTAATGGTACAATGTGTTTGCTCATTGGCTCAAAAGGCTAACTGGCGATTAGAAAACCCTTCTGCAATTATGTTCACACATCTGAAAACAGTTTAGCCTGTTTCAGAAGCTACAAAACTGACCTTCCTTTGAGTAGATTGAGTTTCTGGAGCATCACATTTGTGGGGTCAATTAAATGCTCAAAATGGCCAGAAAAAGAGAACTTTCATCTGAAACTGGACAGTCTATTCTTCTTCTTAGAAATGAAGGGTATTCCATGTGAGAAATTGCTAAGAAATAGAAGATTTCCTACAACGGTGTGTACTACTCCCTTCAGAGGACATCACAAACAGGCTCTAACCAGAGTAGAAAAAGAATTGGTAGGCCACGTTGCACAAGTGAGCAAGAAGATCAGTATATTAGAGTCTCTAGTTGGAGAAACAGACGCCTCACAGCGTCTTCATTAAATAGTACCCGCAAAACACCAGTGTCAACATCTACAGTGAAGAGGCGGCTGCAGGATTCAGGGCAGAGTGGCAAAGAAAAAGCCATATCTGAGACTGGCCAACAAAAGAATAAGATTAAGATGGACAAAAGAACACAGACATTGGACAGAGGAAGACTGGAAAAAAGTGTTGTGGACAGATGAATCCAAGTTTGAAGTGTTTGGATCACAAAGAAGAACATTTGTGAGACGCAGAACAAATTAAAAGATGCTGGAAGAATGCCTGACGCCATCTGTTAAGCATGGTGGTGGTAATGTGATGGTCTGGGGTTGCTTTGGTGCTGGTAAGGTGGGAGATTTGTACAGGAGAAAAGGGATTCATAATAAGGAAGGCTATCACTCCATTTTGCAACGCCATCATACCCAGTGGACAGCGCTTGATTGGAGCCAATTTCATCCTACAACAGGACAATGACCCTAAACACACCTCCAAATTATTATTATTATAATTATTATTATTATTAAACTATTTAGAGCAGAAGCAGGCAGCTGGTACTCTATCGGTAATGGAGTGGCAGCGCAGTCACCAGATCTGAACCCCATTGAGCTGTTGTGGGAGCAGTTTGACTGTATGGTATGCAAGAAGTGCCCATCCAACCAATCCAACTTGTGGGAGCTGCTTCTGGAAGCATGGGGTGCAATTTCTCAAGATTACCTCAACAACATAACAGCTAGAATGCCAAAGGTCTGCGATGCTGTAATTGCTGCAAATGGAGGATTCTTTGACGAAAGCAAAGTTTGATGTAAAAAAAATCTTATTTCAAACACAAATCATTATTTCTAACCTTATCAATGTCTTTACTCTATTTTCTATTCATTTCACAACGTATGGTGGTGAATAAGTGTGACTTTTCATGGAAAACACAAAATTGTTTGGGTGACCCCAAACTTTTGAACGGTAATGTATCTATCTGTCTTCTTTGACCGTAGAATATCTGCTTAGTGCTGAAGGACAGTCTCATAATTAGATACACAGGCAATCAGTCCTAACTTATTTAATATGTTATGTAAGCATGCAAAACATGTCAAGACTTGAACAGTTATTGTGGTGAGAGTATTATCGTTGAATAGAGTATACATCTTTGTTTAGAGCCAACTGAGCTGAGGTCAAATTAGTGATATTTCATGGGTTATAAATAGCCAGTGTAATGAATGTCTCTGCTTTTAAGGTGGAAGTGTACCGCTCCAAATCTGTTGGCCATGAACCAAGTGCAGAGGACGCAGCGTCCGGGGGCCAGGCTGCAGATGTGAATGTCAGCTGCGTCGGAATGGGCATGGAGATCGGTGTGGGGATGGGGATGGGGATGGGGGCTGGAGTGGGAGACACCAACGTCAAGATCCACCTTGAGGTTCTGGAAATCTGTGATAACGAGGAAGCCATGGACAGTGTCTCCATCATCTCAAACATCAGCCAGTCCTCCACCCATGCTCGCTCGCCATCGCTGCGTTACTCCCGGAGGGAAAATCGCTTTGTCTCCTGTGACCTGGGTGAGACTGCGTCCTACTCTCTGCTCATCCCCAGCGGTGGCAGCACAGAGGCAGAGACCATCAATATCACTATACCTGACACTGTGGAAGCCCACCGGCAGAACAGCCGGCGGCAGACACAGGAGAGCTGTGGGTATCATGAGGATATACAGCTGCTTAATGAGGCCTACAGAAAACAGGCAGGGGAGGAAGAGGACTGACTTATCTACAGAATTACAAGAGGTTTGAAGAAGGCAGAAAGAACAAATGACACTATGAAGTGGCAAGATTAATATCACAATCATTCCAGCTTCACTTCTTTTTGATCAATACTTTAACAGATTCGACTGGTGACCCAAATAAGAGAGTTATTAATAGTCTGATTGTCCATTCTTCTACTTCCTCTTCATATGAGAACACACATCCCTTATCTGTATATGATACAGATAGATGAAAAATAGACCTAAAAACAAAAACACAACTTAAAGGGCATCAGTGCATCAGTATTCCGGCAGACATTTCCACCATATGGCAGTCTGTCATCACGAGACAGATATAGAAAGAAAAAAATCACTTAGTTGTTGAAAAGGAGGAGCCACCACCGTCTGATCACATGTTTGATATGGAGCAGGTCTCGCGGACTACGTCACTGGTGACTCACTTAAAAGGGAGGGGCGACCTGACCTGTGTCTGACTCATTCAATGGTGTGTAGAGCATAGAGATGAGAATATCTGTGACGTCAGACAGCCACCAAAAGTATCTATTTGTTTAAATGAAAATGTGAATGTGTTCATTTTCCATGGATCCATTTATCTGTGTTCCTATAAAACCAGCTGCTATGTGTAACGTGTTATATGCTATTCAGGTTGCTACATTAAATCAGAGACCTAACAGCCAGTGTTGCAGATTTATACAAGAGGAGATATGAGGAAGACCGCGGCAAGTGATTATTTAAGAAGAGGTTAAAAGGATCCTTATGCACAATGGATTTTTTTCTGCCACATACGCATTCAGTGCAATTTCAATGAGTGACTGTGCATATTTAACTTAAGCAGGCAGCACATGAATGTACATTCCAGAGCCACTCTGAGGGATCATTTCTCTGCCCGCTCAGTTCACTTCCCATCTAATCAGTGAGTCAGCGGTACCTCTCGCTTTCTACATGCATACATTTCGGAGTGAGGTCATATTTCCTCTGAACAAATGTGCTTTCCATTTTAAATTTGAATCCATTTATGGACTAAGCATCTAAATATTTTTCTCTTCTATGATATCAATATACGCATCAAAACTTGAATAAACACTCACATGTATTCGTGTGTACAAACAATTAAAATAGATTCCGTTGGCGATTTTACCATACATGTGTGTTTAAAGTTTGGTTTATGGTGCTTTCTGCAGTATTTCTGGCTTTGTTAAACACTGCGTTTGCACTTTTTTTTTTATGAAAGAGATGTGAATTGTCCTTTAGCAAGTTCATTAATGAGATGCAAGAGCTCCAATTCTCTTGAAGACTGCTATTAATAAAGACTCATGAAAAACAACTGCATCCAACAGTTTTGAAGCTTATTGCGATCTCAATTGCTTTGGGGCACTTAAGAAATTTTGAATGAATAGTGATTTTAAAGGCGGCTATTTTTTATTACTGACAGAAATACTGGAATTATTTGACAACATAGAAACTCCTCCAATGGAATTTGGTTAACTCTTTGCCATAATCAACTTCTAAAGATGCTGACCTTGACATACTTAACATCACTGGATGTTGTGCCCCCAAGATAAGTTTAGTATGTCTGACTAATCCTCAACAGCAGTATTTTAATTGTGTTTTTTTTTCTTGTATTCTTTGAAGGTTTCTTTAATTATTCATCATGTTCTGTATTATGTGTTTCAGACAATTTGGGGTTCAGTCTTTGAAGATTATATGAAAGGTAGTAAAATTAATTTAGCAGGAGAGTAGGAGAAAATGGGATTTATAACTGCAAATGTATGAAGTCAAATAAAATGAAACCTTCAATTACCAACTGTCTTGCCAAGCAGGTTTTCCTACTCTGCCATGAGTTAATCATTGTAAATGAATCTACTCTTACGTTAAAGATGACACAGAAGCTATGAAGTAGCTGCATGATTTTCTATGTGTTCATACTCACCATAGCCTTGTGGCTTACAACATACTTTAGTCAGTAGGTCGATCCTGCACCTGTGAACACTCAACTGTGCAAAGTTATGTCCTGAGGCAGTGAAGTAGCCCCTGACTGTGATGTTCACTGCTGTGCAACACAGCTAGCATGACATTCTTCTACCTGCGGCACCAAATATGCATACTATTACTGTGACTAGACTACTTTTTCTTTAATTTACCTTAAATGCAAACAGCAGATAAGACCTAGGCAAAATGCACTTTGGCTCCAATGTTTTGTGCAGACATCAGAAAAAAACAGTAATACTCATGTCAAAGGTTTGAATGGGATAATCCCCTCTTCTCACTCCTTATTTATTTATGTAATCTATAATAATCTAATAGAATAATAGATAATAGATAGATTCATAAATAATATAGTGTAGCATATTCATTTGACTATAATTAGGCATTTGAGCATAGGCTCCAGTTCCCCCCGTGACCCCATTAGGGAATAAGCGGTAACAATAATGGATGGATGGATGTTAATTTGGAACTTCATTTGTCTTAATTCCATAACTGAAATTGTGTCTTAGCTTCTGGATTCTGGGCCATATTTAGTAACATACACTGATTCGTGGAGAATCTCCTGTTTCCTCTCTGAGTTATAATGCAAAACTAACTTCTTTGTCCCTCGGGTGTCCTAAGTTTTTCATGGCTGTTACGTCAACGGCACCACTTTTCACAGAATATGCACCTTCAGTGAGCACAGCATGTTTTATTAAACATGCAATGCAAAGTCGGGGTTAGATCTATGTTTAAAAATTCAATATAAGGTTATTTCTTTCAGAGATTTGAGTGGAGATTTATGTGGATGACTGGTATCCTTAAGGTTGGAAAACAAACTGAATGATAAATCTCCAACAGTGCTGAGGGGTCTGTGGAGGCTTTCAACAAATTAAACTGCTCTTTCTTCTTTTATTACATTTCGTTTGCACAAGTCCTCTTCACCTCAAAAGACTACAATTTTAAGCATTTCTCATTTGTATACTTTTCATCCCTAAAGTCTTTGCATTTTCAAGAAATTCTTCTTCCTTGTCATCAACTCATTTTTAATCCCTTATGCGTTTCCTTTTGAGGAGCCAGATCACAGGTGGAATTGTTTGCATCTGAGGGGAAAACGTGTGACTTAACCCAAACACTAGAATAATAGCAACTCTGATGATGGAATGCATTAGACATATTTAAACATTTTTTGAAGCAGGATCAGTCATTAGCCACAGTGAATTTCTATGACATGGGCTACATTTAATGAGAAAAATGAATGAAAATTAATATCTCACCAATGGCAAATGTACCCAAAGATATAAACATAATTTATGCCTACAGCAGACAAATAATTAGTCTAAACTCACAGAATTCTTCTTTCAGCATGTTAGTGTGCATTTCACTTCAAACTTAATTGAATCCTCGAATAATCACATCACTGAGTGTATTTAATTATTGTTTAATCATGTGAAAAACTGTGAATGGAATATATTTGTTGAAAGTCTGGTTACATTTGAAAACAGCCACATTGATTCAAGGACTAGATCTATTCCGCAACCTCCTATTTGTAGGGCACAATTTGGATGACTGGTTCATGTTATACTGCAAAGACATATGAATAGAGGAGGGTGGATGAAGATTTTTTTTTTAAATGTTGCGCCAAAAATCTATTTAACTCCAATAGCAGAGTATAATCCAATTCCATTTTGCCAATGCTGTTAACATCCAGAAATGTTCAGTGACGAGAGAGGTGCATCAAACTAGAACATTCAGAAATAGCAAGGCAAAAATGTTAGGCTGAGCAACAAAGAGACTCAAAACAATCTATTCACCTACTCTGGAGTCAAATCTTTTCCGAAATCGTCAATTCAAAACTGCTGACTCATGTGAAGCAATTATTTTAATATCAGAGTCAGTAAATGTTAGAAACATGTGTCATAGGATGGACCGCTTTTATTTGAATGTAGCAAGTATATTTTTAGTTAAAGTTGATCGATCAGAATTTGAAACTAAACTTTATTTAAATTCTAATTGGAAACAGCCCCTGGAGCAAAGGCTCAGAATCTATTAATGAGCGGTATTCAGTGCCACAGTAAAGAGGAGCCAGAGCCTGACTGTAAGGTGACAGTCTGTAACAGTCATGGTGGATCTTTGTCATTTAGATGTGACCTTTAAGGCCCAAACAAGAGGTCAGCCCCTAATGTTCTGGCAAGCCAGAGGAAAATATATTTTACAGGACTTAAAACAGCTCTTTCTCTCTCTTTGTATACAGAGATCCAGCAACGAATCAGGGGAAAAATTATACCTCAACCTGTGTTTCCCCAGTGAAACGTTCCTTGCCATTTGCTTAAGTATTAGTGTATCATCCATCCATCCATCCATTTTCTGATCCGCTCATTCCCTAATGGGGTCACGAGAGGACTGGAGCCTATCCCAGTAGTCAATGAGCCAGAGCCGGGGTACACTCTGGACAGTCCAGATTAATGTATCATGCAGAACAAAATATTGAGTCAACTCAGATTTAATATTTTCCCAGGAATTGGGTTTGTTTAGTCACTGAAATATCAGCAAACTGATATTTCTGACTGATATAAAACTGATATATACTAAATGGAAAGAGTGTATATGACGCAAAAGAAAATTTTGACAAGGTGAAAGAGTCAATATTTCGACAAATGTTGTTCCTGAACTCTCCTAGACAAATCATCATAAGGTGTAGTTCTTCAATTGCTTTTGAGCCCTTCTCTGGAAGCTGACTGCTTTTTAATTGTTCACTGTTGACATAGTCCTCCGACTCTATGGCTCCTGGGAGGATTCATTACTGTTCAATGGACCCAATTTTGTATCTTTTGAAAAGGCTGCACATAAATGTGTACCTAAATATTCCTTTTTATGCTAAAAGTGGTTCATGTCAGTACTGAGATGCTTAAAGAATATCATCAGATTTGCAAATAGGCACAAAGACTGGACCAAAAATTTGTGAAAGCAGCCAATTTCCAGAGGAAAAATGTGCACTTACATAAAATATCAACAAATGAAGAAGGGCTCAAGACTTCAACAGCATAACATATGAAAGGGAAATCCTAAATATTAGAGACATGGGGAAATTATGTATTAATAGGTCCTTGAAAATATGTCTTCATTAAAGTTATTGAGTGAGTTAAATAGTCCACTTCGCCTACTGAAAAGAGTTTTATGTCAATTATTTTGATTGTTGGGGACAGATATGCGGTTATTCCACAGTTATTGACAATAATATTTTGCAGATGTGTTTTGCTACTTTCTTTGCTCCCTTATCTACCCACTAACTGCATTTATTTTGTTTTCATTCATCAGCACAGTGAAAGTTGTTAGAGTTCACCGCTATCAACTAAACAGACTCTCTCCAAATTAAGATTATGATGTGGAGGAGGAAGAACCCATAACAAAAGTGAATTGAGGTGCTCATAATGTAAGCGACTAGTTTTGTCCTTCAGATTTTATTAAGAAAAACACTCGTTACAATCGTCATCGCTGCAAATAGCTTTCAGTTTTCTTCACTCATTAAACATGACAAAGGCAAAGACCTCCTCAACAAATTGCATTTGACCCTCTCGATTCACATCTTCCTATCAGGAGCCCTCATTCCTAACATTAGGAAAATTGTTCAGAGCTTGGCCGCAGGTTATTCATCTACATAAAACCTTACGAGTGACTTGATATTTCAGCCAGCCAGACCATATTTTTATCATCTTCATTAAGCAGTGAATTTGTTTCCTTTGTCATAGCTCCTGATTATATTTGAAATCTGAGACTGCTGGCCTGATTAAGCTGCCCAATATTTGTCATTTATTTATGTTATTTTTTCTCAGTGTGCACCTCCCTCGTTGTCCCTCAGCTTTTCATGGTGTAAGGCCGTTCTAACTCAATGTAATTCAGTAGAGGTTTTGTTGTGTTTAAAGGTAGTTTTCTCAACCCTTTTTCACAAGGATCTTCAAGGAAATTGTAAGGCTTTATAAAACATCTTCTTTTGAAATTGATTTTTTGTTGAAAATTGCAAAGTTGTAGCACAAGTACACACAAAAAAATAAAAAATACAACTGCCGGCCTTAGTGTCTGAAAGAGAAACATTCAGTGACACATTTATTGTGAAATATACATTGACACAAAAAACTAAATTATTAACTGATAATATTTAACTAAAAATATTATAAGACAACCTATGACATAAAATACATGAAAAAAACTGTATCCTGTAACATTCTAATACATATTTTCTGAATAAATAAGTATTAAATATGATCCTGGCTGCATGTTAAAAAAAATGGTGAAGGGCCAAAAGAACCCCGGTTGGACAAAGAGGTAGAATGAATAGATATCCAAAGTGTTTACTTGCCAATTAAGTTTTGCGGTAGCGAGTTGAAGAGAACAAAAAAGAAACCGAATAGACTTGAATTGGATAGAAAAATGGTTGTTTTTTCTCAGAGTGGGACAAATTCTTAATTGCAGGTAGCTCAGAAATTGTAATATATTTACAATTATTTAATATTATGGCAAGTAGATACATAGATACATAATAATGATTAGAATACAAATTAAATGTTTCATAATTAAAAAGAATTGGTAACTGTACAGTGAAACAAATGTGTTCATTATTAACTTATTACGTCCCAATTTCTTCTAGGGGAGCTTTCTGCAGCATTGCTACAAAATCCAGCATCTATGGCAAGAATCCAGCGAACTACCAATCACAAGGCGTTACGTCATTTTCCAGCCGCTGAAAATCTTGACGACTTAATTATGCGACACACACGGTAGAAACGAGCAAACATTAACGCCGAATAGATTCTGAGCTAAGGCTGGAATTGCATTTATACATGCTATAGCAAATGTAACTGTCGACAGAGTGCTTAGTATACCGGCTCATTTTTCTTTCATGAATCTCGTGCTACTTTTTAACAGCCATCCAGCGAAGCGTGCTGCTGAGTGACGTTAACAAATTGCAGTACTGCGTGTTCCATACCGCAAATGGTCACTGGGTTTTCAACGTTTGATTGTTCTGCTTGTTAGTGACGGCGGGATGAGTTACGGATATGGCAGTGGAGGTGGAAGAAGAGGCCGAAGAGGGGGTCGTGGGAACAGGGATGGCAGCAGAGAGAGATGGGACAGAGGAGGCGCGGGAGGCTCGAGAGAACACAGCTCCGACTTTGACGAGGACCGAGGAGGTGGAGGACAGAGGGACCGTCCTCCTCCACACCTCAGGGGTCGTGAGATCGGAATGTGGTACGCACGATATGGAGCTGTGAGGAGGAAACAAGCAGACCGGAGATCGGTAGGTGTTTTGGTGCTGCACAAACGTATACACATGCCCTACTCTCTTTAGCTTTTCTATCTGCAAATAACTGAACTTGATTGATGTTTAACTTAGTTGGAAAGTGTTTTAAAGGCGTTTTTTTTGGTATTTTTTTATTCTTTCATAAAAGCCTGACAATTGCAGAAGCCATCTACATGCCCTGTGGAGATTTTCCTCTCTTATTGTGAGAATGCCTACAGGCATTCTCACTATACCTTTCCTGTTTCTCTTCCGTACGTTTTTGTGCATCTAACTCCTCCTACACCTTTCAGCCGATTTCAACAAATAAGGTATCAAAATGTTCAGCTCCTTCAGCACATAGCTGCTATTACTTTTGGTGTTCATATCTTTTCAACTTTTTAAGTTATTTAACTTTTTCTGTTTTCTCTCATTGAAATGAATGGAGAAATCTTCAACTCCGTCTAAAACTTTGACCTACTTCAGACCTAACTACTTCAGCCTACTTTCAGCTAGAAAAAAAAATCAACTTTTATATGGCTCTCAAGCCATTCAGCAATCCATCTATTACTTTTCTCTTAAAAATATTCAGCCGTTTTCGAAATATGGCAGTTTTAAAATAATTGAAATTTCAGCTTTTCCTATGGCTTCCTATGGGACCAAGTTAGAGTAGAAGATCAAAGAAGTCATGTGACACACTAGCGTTTCAGCCACTCTTCCACTTCTTCAAACTCCTTCAGATTACTTCCACACTCTTCAGCCTACATACACCAATTATACCTTAAAACTTAGGAAAATTTGTCCTCTTTCACTCAATGTAACTTTCAAAGCCTACAGCCTTTCAGATTTTGAGCTATGAGCCTCAGAGTCAGAGCTCTACCACCAAGACTACATTGAAAATCCATTAAAAATATCACTGACAAGTTCAGCTCCCAAAAGTCTCCTATTTTGAAATGGCTCCCGTTGGGCCCTTTCTGGCTCAATTTAAAAAATAAAAACACCCTCACGGACCCCAATCTCTCCAGGCGCTCACGGTGTCCTCAGAATTAACGTGGCTCTTATAGTTTTGGCTCAGGAGGTCAGAATGTGAGGGGAACTTTTGGCTGTTGAGCAAGCATTTTGCAGAGAGCCTGCATGTGTAATTGAAGCCAGGTGGGGCCGTTTCTATGACGACTAACTGCTCTACTCTGAGCCCTGAGCTGTGTCGTCAAATACACGGCACAGTGGTGTGGTGGTTAGCACTGTCATCTCCCAGCAAGAGGGTTCTGGGTTCGAATCCCGGGGGAACCAGGGCCTTTCTGGGTGGAATTTGCATGTTCTCCCATCTATTACTTTTCTCTTAAAAATATTCAGCCGTTTTTGAAATATAGCAGTTTTAAAATAATTGAAATTTCAGCTTTTCTATGACGACTAACGACTGCTCTGCTCTGAGCCCTCCACTTTAATCTCTCGGCTCCTTTTCTCTGGGACTGAGGTTAAACTTCATTGTGATCATTCCCAAACTGTCTTCTGCCTCTTTTGGTCTTTTTCACTCTTCTGGAAATGGTTCTTCTGATTATTTTGAAATTTGACATTTGTAAATAGAACTCTTTGGTCTTCAAAATGTTCTTGAGCTGTCTCCTCAAATTCAGAAGTTCCTGACCTTTGACCTTCTTCATACTGTCCTGTTTAGCTGGATGTGAAACTTCATCTAACTTCTTGTACCTTCTTGATAATTTTATGGCTTTTTTTACTCAATCCTCTTCTTCTAATCCTTTTAACTGATTTCTTCCACTCATTAGTTATCAGCTCTTCAAAATTATTCTTAACTTCAGCCTTTAACCAATTAGACTCTACGAGTTTTTCAGCTTTTCTTTGGCTTCTTCTTCTTTCTCAGTGCTGTCTTGTGCTGTCTTCAGCCTTTTTACTTTAAACTCTTTTGCTCTCTTCATTCAGCTGTTGGCATTCTCACAGCTCTTTCTCTAGTTATGGTTGATCTTTCTTCTTTACTTCTATATGGGAGTAGCGGGCAGTGGTCCAGATGGATGAGGCCAGGGAGCAGCACATTACCAAGCTGCTTAACTCTGTCCAGAGTGACCAGCCCAGGCAAAGGCGAGATGTCCAAATGAAGACAGCTGCCGGAAGCAGTTCTCATTGGTGAAAATGGCTTTTTCTGGTTTGCCTTTTTTGTTTTCAACCTCACAAGGAAGAAAAAATTGTAACATTACATTACATGAGAAGATCGTGAAAGATCACTTATTTATCGTTCTGTTAAATGCTGCCAGTGTGTCTGTAATTAACCTGTTTTTGGCCCTCAGTTACTTTGACGGGGATATGCCTGAAGAGGAGAAACACAAGATTGAGGTCAAAGAAGAGGAAGAAGAGGAAAGTTCTCCAGGCCAGAGGAAAGCAAATGATCCATCAAAGCGGTAAAAAGACATGACTTTTTGGAAAATTGTATGTGTGTGTGTGTACATATTTATGAACTGCAAAACATTTACTTTTGTCCAGACATCCACTGTTTTGATGATAGTAATGCTGTTCGATGTGTTTGTTCAGGGGCTTCTCTGCAGCAGCAGTTAAAGACGAGCCCCCAGACAACTGGGAGGATGACGAACAGGATGAAAAGGAGAAGGAAAAACTGATGAGGCAAGACAAGGATTTGGAGTTCTTGTTTCAGGAAATTGTCAGAGACGGGCCACTGGATGACCATTTGAAAAGAGACCTAGAAAGCAAGAGAGCAAATGGGAAGTACAATGAAATGCTGGTGAGTACAAATTGTAACATTTATACTTGTGGAAATAGTTTCTTTCATCAATTGAGTAAATTAGAATTTAATTAGCTTTTTTTTTGCTATTAGAAACACATGGGAAATTAGTATGTAGCATAAATAATTTACTAAGCCTAAATATAACTTGAATAGAAAGAGACTGAATTATAGCTAAAGCACCATGTGTGCTGTGTTGCTGTGATGTGTTAAGTGGATAAAACAGAGCTATGGATAAAAACAGAGCTACCCACGATTCCATTTCTTTCATTCGTTGTGTTGTTTTTCTTTTTCAATCTTTAGAAATTCAGGGAAAAACTGCCATCTTATGGAAAAAAACAGGCAAGTACTGCACTTTAACTTGTGTCTATAACCACCTCTTACCCTGTTTACTTTTTAATCTGTTTCGCCTCGGTCACTGTGTTCGCAGGACCTGGTGGAGCTGATCAACTCCAGCCGCGTGGTCGTGGTGAGCGGGGAGACCGGCTGTGGAAAGACCACTCAGGTCACCCAGTTCATCCTGGATGATTACATCGACAGGGGCGTTGGCTCCATGTGTCGCGTGGTCTGCACGCAGCCTCGCCGCATCAGCGCCATCTCGGTACGTTTTCCAATTCCTCTGCATGAGTTGCGGCAATTAATGTGTGCAATATTGTCCTCATGTCATTTCCTGGACGATGTAAAAAAATGTAGGTCCTCTGTTAATGTTTTTTTTTTTTTTTTTTTTGCATAACATAGTCGGTAAATGCTGTTACATGCTTCTTTTCAGGTGGCAGAGCGTGTCGCGGCAGAGAGAGCAGAAAGTGTCGGAAATGGGAATTCTTGTGGATACCAAATCCGTCTGCAGAGGTAAGGAACTCTTTCATCTGCCAGTGCGTGAAATGGAAGTTCTGGCTGTTGCTCAAATCGGGCTCGCTGCGTATTTAATTGGATCTCAGAAACTTGTTTGGCGGTTGATGCTGCGTCACAGCCGTTTAGGTTTCAGGGGAGGTTGTTAGAGCGGTCGCAGAGACTTTTTCATTTTCCTCTGTAATTACAGCTTTCTTACTCTGCTTCTGGTCCATACTCTCTGCTTCAGATTAAAGCTGTTAATTTTGTCACAGTCAAACAGACTTAAAATTTAAAATTTGCCAAATTTATGTTATATTAACCTTGTAGGAAAGAGTAGAATAAATTAACATCATTTTTTTAAACCTTAATTAAAGGATGTTTCTTTGTGGAATGGAAAGTTTGAATAAGAAAAATGGAATACATTTCATTAGAAGTAGAACTGAGTTGCATATCCAAAAGACTGAGCATAGTCAAGAGGGCTATTAAAGAGTGAGCTGTAAAGTCTTTGGTGGCACAGGCTGATTACATTACATTGTTATTACATCTGAACATTTTTAGATTTGTGTCAGTTTGTGCGGTTGCATTTGAGCCCCTGAACAAGAAGGTTCTGCATATTATAGAGATTTGATTCCACAGTCTTCCATCATTTTATATGTGAACACCCTCATGACAATTGTCATTATATATCTCCTGCGTGAACAGATTTTAACAAACAGCTGAACTTGCTGTTCAGCTGGACCTCACAGTGTGAGGATTAGAAGGGAAAAGAGAAATGAGAAGAGGTGCAGGAAGGAATGGAGAGGCATGTTCAAGATGAAGCCAGCAAGAGTGTATCTGAGGATAATGGATGGTGCTGTCTGAAATGAATTGTTAGTAGGGAAACAGTAAATAAATGAGGGAAATGAGAAGCAGGTAAAAGAGAGCAAGATGACAGGGGAGAACAATACTTCTGGTCAGGGAACTGCGACAGAAAACAAGCTGCGTGAGTACATTTCTCTTAATCCATTTCCATATATTTCATCCATCTCTGTGAAGCTGTTTAGTTTTTTTGGAAGCTGAGATCAAATCACTGAAGGTGCGAGCACAAGTCCCCCGAAAACCAAAACCACTGAAGCAATTATTTTTCTCGGATCAAAGAAGTTTGATTCTAGACGGCAGGAAAAGGCATCAGAAGTTTAGGCCGACAGCTCTGATGTTGCTGCCCACTGTTACAGTAGCTCGGACCGTGGGAGCTCCTCACTGGATAAATGCAAAAACTGCTTTGTTAAACGTCTAATGATGCGCCAGCTTTTGCCACATAGCAGCTGGTGTTTAATAAAAAAAAAACTGCACAACATTTTTTGCTGCCTTTACTTTTTTTTTCTTTTTTTTCCACATCAGTTAATCAGCTTCTGTAGAAACTGAATATAAATTGACCAGATCACGTGTTATGTGGTCAACTAAGGCTGTAACCACAAGCAGCCATTCCAGTCAGTGCAAACGTCCCTAAATGAGATTTTTTTTTATAATAGAGGGGCTGTTGGAATAAACATGATGTGAACAACAGTTCAGTGGAGGTAGACTTAATTGAATTTGTAATATTCTAAAGCAGAATATAATGAAGGGTGAACACATGGTCTTCTGAAAGCCTTCCTATAAAATGCAGCCGACTAAGATTTTAGCTCAAGGGCAGCAGAGCTCCAGAGGGAAAACAGAGACTGGAGCTGACTGATTATTTCCTTTACATTTGCAAACAGACCAGTGAATCCTGAAAAATACATGTGTGTGTGTGTGTGGTTTGCTAGTATCTTTATTCACTTAAGGGCTGCGTTTTAATCTATGCTGCCGGGTCCCCTCTTTTACTCTGCATAGTGTTAAACATGTTTAACACTTTTGGGCACAAAGACCATACCATGGCGAAGGACTTTGTGCTGTACTGTGGAGAATTTTCTGCCTTCAGTCAGACATTTTCAGTCTGTGGGTTTCTGACTCAGAGTTGAAAGAAAGAAGACGGCCATGGGAAATTTGTGACCCGTGGCAGGCTTGTACCAGCAGTCAGAATGACTTAGAGAGGATATAAGCTCAGTTTTAAGGCTCTCTCTTCTGCTTGAATGACAAAACTGATGTTACGAGACGGCTGGTAAGTTTTCTTTGTCGCAAATTGGCAAATTCACCCATCACTCGTTTATATTATGGGCCATGACAACTTAATGCCCTCTTAAAAAGTCCAAGGTGACTTGTCTTAATGGAGGACCGAAAGATCTTATTTCTTACGATGCAGAGAGAGCAAAATGACCTCAAAGCAAACTGTTCCTTTGCTGTATTGCAGGGTAGAAATCATCCTGTGGTACTGCACAGGGAGGATGATTTGTAGAGTTGCTGAGACGAAGCCAACCGCTCCCATTTGCCCCGAGGGACCTCAGCACCTTAATGTGCTCTGCTCATTGAAATGAAAGCTTCTATCAGGCCTCTCACAACAGATGCAACACATCTGTATGTCTGCCTTTAAGACCCAGGGCAAAGCTCATGAGCGGTGATCCCTCAGACCTTGTTTTGTGGAAACCATGCCATAAACAGAATCAATAATTCAGATATGTGAAGGATTGTCTTTGTCTCTGAGTTTGTCTTTTTCGCCGTCTGTTCAGTGGCAATGGAAGTTATCTTGCGTTTAGAAGGTTTTTATGTTTTGTCCATACTTTATTACGGACTGGACATCTGTAAAAGGCTGTTAATAACAGGTGTCAAAATCTGTGATTGAAATGATCTTATTTTTATGTGCACACTTAGGGATCCTTGAGGGATTCTTTGTCATTTGTCAGTTGTTTGAATTACTCCAATTTCTGTCTCATCATGTTTTAATCATAATATTTAGGTACAAATTATAGCTGAACTTTAAAAAAAAAAAAAGGAAATTACAACCCAATCCAAGGAACATTTAGAAACTGGCTTTTGTAATTCTGGTTTATAAGTGTAACCAGTCTGAGGTGGTTTCGCAGACTCTGGATATGTATTTTTTATCAGTATTATTATTGAAACATTATAATAAGAGGTCAATTGGAATTCAGGAAGGTATATCATTTATAAATTCAGTGGTATATTTTTAAAGAGCCAAATACATTAAAAAGACGGTGCAGACATTTGATTTATTTTGCTAGTCTTTGTTTTCCCTTATTTAATTGAAAAAAAGGCATTTTTTCCCCTCGTCCTCTCACATTTCACAGCCGGTTACCACGGAGACAAGGTTCGATTCTATACTGCACGACGGGCATTATTCTTCAGTGGCTTCGCTCAGATCGGTGAGTCTGATCCCTTCCCGCTTTTCTCGTCCTTATAACATCCACTCAGCGGCTCCACTCCAGCTGACCTTCCTTTGTGTCACTCTTTCAAATCCCCACTAGTTTTAAGTCGACTGCTATCCATGGAGGATTCATTAGTATGGGCCCAGATTCTTATAGACGTGCACATATGCCTTGACTCGTTCTTTCATTCTCATCTTTGCATTCTGAGTGTTTTTCGTGAAAAAAAAATAGACATAAGCTAGGGGACTAGCTTTACCTAGATATCACACTTTATCCTCATTCAGAATTGTCACAATTCCAGGGAGAACTTACACCATAAGAAAAAAATCTACTTTAAAGTAATTTACTGCATCCAACCTGCAGGTTTATAGTCTGGCATCTGGATCTCTAATTACTCATTTCATTACAGAGTTTTCTGAAGTTGTTTAGTTTGGTGTCTCTAACTGTTTCAAATGCATAACCACCTACAGAAAAACAACTGCCTGAAACCTTCCCTGTCATTGTTTTTTATTGAAATCTTCCCGATTAGATTGTTGTCAAGCATCAGTCACCTGGTTTTAGACGAGATTCACGAGAGAAACCTGCAATCGGACGTTTTGCTCACCATTGTGAAGGATTTACTCAGCCTCCGAGATGATCTCAAAGTCATCCTGATGAGCGCCACGCTCAACGCAGAGAAGTTCTCCAAATACTTTGGTACGAAACTCGCACGTGCGCACCAAGTGTTGTTCAGCTGAAATGTCCCATCATCCGCATGTTTATTTCTTTTAGATAACTGTCCAATGATCCACATCCCGGGTTTGGCGTTCCCAGTGGAGGAGTTTCTTCTTGAAGACATCTTAGAGATGATCAGGTTAAACGCTGCTATACCCAAAGCTGCGTGCACACAGGCATAAGCCAGCATTCACAGACACAGCTGGCCCACAGAACTTCTTTTCTTAAACTGCATGGTGTCTCTTTATCAGATATTGTCCTCAGAATCAGGACCGCCGCCCAAATTGGAAGCGAGGCTTTTGGCAGGGGCGCAACTCCAGATCTGAGAAAGAGGAAAAAGAGGCTGAATATAAGGAGAGCTGGCCCGCTTATGCACGCACACTGCTGGGCAGGTGAGTTGATGGGAACAGCAGGGTGGTTAAATTGGCAAAACAGATGCCATGTGGTTAAAAAAAAAAAAAGGTTATTTATGAAGGAAATGGGCAGACCTGGCTTTGTGGCATTCACATCTCAAAACAAATAACCAGTTCTTTTTTTTTTGTTGTTATATTTGAACTTTGAGCTGAGCCCTGAGTGCTTAAAGACTGAATATAGAGGGTTCACTTTGCACTCTGCCAGCAATTTACGGAGAAAGATGACTGGTTTGGAGCACTCGATTGCCTGATATATTGGGAATGAATTATTCATACACCTTCATTACATTGTTGTACCTGAATGATGGGAGGCTGCGACGTCTCAAAAGGAGTGAGAAGACATTTTTTTCCCAAAATGCTACAAACATTTTCATATTGTGCAGACTAGGTGTTGAAGACCTTTTTCTATACTATTATTGCTATAGTATTCTTTACAGGAGTGCTCAAACCATATTACTCTGCTATAGCTTGCCTTCAGAAAGTCCATTGGGCACCGAAGTGCCTGAGCACACGGTAAATCAATCCCCACATTAAGTCCACCTTCACGATATGCAGTTTAAACCACAAAATGTGAGGTGTGGGGCATTTTCTGGGCACCACTTGAATGCTAGTGGAATCGATGTGTGATGGCATAATAAATGATGAATGTTTTCCAGCCAGTCAAGAATTGATTTTTGTTTTTGATACGTTTTCAGTCTGTATACAAAACGAGGGACTGTGTTTTCATCAACAGTACCAATTATTGGAGCCTGAGGAGCTCAAGATAACTGAAATTTAGCTGAAATCTTGGCTCTCCTCAGCTCAGAGTTGAAAAGCAGAGTAGGAACCCCATCCAAAGGCAGCAGATACTCATAAATTTTGGCCATGATGTACCTTCCCTCTGGTTGGTACTGATTTATTCAGGCTTTAAAATCTTATTTCTACGAAACAGTTTTAATGATTTCTGACAGTCCACAGTGTCGTGGTGTCTGACAGGCTCTTGTCAGAAGCTCTGGCCGCCCCCTGTGCATTTAAGTGCATTTGAGCTGAGCAGAGCTTCTGCCCATGCTGAATGAGAGGTAGAGCCAGGCAAAAGCAGGACCCAAATCATTCTTCTGCAGTGAAATCCTTTACACTTTGCAGAAAAATATCGTCAGAGAGCGAGAGAGGTACTTCCAATGCTAGTTCTGCCCCACATTTACCAAACAGCTGTTTAAGGTGTTTCTTTATAAAGACAATCAAATAATAATGCTTCATGTTTAATCTAGTCTTTTCTGGGTAAAAAATTATGCACTCCAAAGCTGTGAATGTCCAGGAGTCTTTATAGTCAAGATCTCAAAGACATTGGCTAGAATTTCAGTACCTTTGATCTGCAATGTCTGCCGATTGTTGAATTATAACTGAATGAACTGTTAAACAATTCATGGAGAAAAACACAGTGAAATCCCCAATCAACGGCATTCCATTTATCACAGCCCTGCCAATAAAGGAGAAAGAGTTGGTGCGCTGCATTGCCTCGTTGAATTTTGAGGGGGTGTGCATTTATCTCTGTCATTGTCTTGCAGATACTCTCAGAGCACCATCGAGGCCCTGGAGATGTTAGACACTGATGAAAAGATTGATCTGGACCTGATTGTGGCTCTGATCCGTCATATTGTGCTCAATGAGGAGGTGAGCTTAATGCTGTGTGTCAGGCTTCAGCACAGTGTGAATTTGATTTTTTTTTTTTTTTCTATGAAAGTAAAATTGTGCTTTTGAAGACCTAAGTTCTGAACTTGTGCTCAGAAAAAAGGTTTTCTTAACAAATCCGTGATTTTTGGGTTCTTTGAGAGCAGTGGTCCTTATAGGAATATGTGCTCGCTGTTAAATCAGAGCTAATAAGATGACATGAACAGTTGAGCCGAAAAACGGAGAGAAAAATATCAGAGCAGATGGAAGGAACAGGTCGAGCTTCCAAACACGGAGACATTAGATCAGAGCAAATGACACTGATCCTGCCAGCAGATCTGTGCTAATGAGTGATGGAGCAGATGTTCTCCCTCTGCACGCCCGTGTCCTCTTTTCTCCTTCCCGCTCTTGTTCTGCCTCCTTATTTTATGTCATTTTGGTGCTCAGCTCACAGAATGTCATAAACAGCACCTATCAATCTGGCCTACCGTCACTGAGAGGCAAATAATGATGCTTAGGACAGCCTGCACGGAAGGGCCAGAACTGAGGGAAAGAGGAGATGCTGAATGAACTCGTTTGCTTTTACTGTGTTTTTCTTTTTTTCCCCCAAGTGAAGTGAAATCAATTAAATTATTTGTTAGTTTCTGTCTGCGTTTATGTAAGACGTACACGAGAGTGGTCAAGAAGAAGAGAGCCTTTGAGCAAGAAGTGACTAACCTAGACAGACAGTATAATTATCCTTTCATATACCAAGTCATATCTCTATCAGTCACGGCCCCACTCAACCAGTCGCCCGGCTGATTTGCCATGGCATTTTCAAAAGGCCCAGAGGGACCTGGCTGATACACCGTGACGGCGTTCTAAACTGAGAATGCGGCCCGCCCGCCAGGTTTCAACAGCTATGATTGGTTAATTATACTGAAGGGTTCTATGATTAAACACCTAGGGGGACTGATATACAGGCAACACTGAGTGCCTGGTAGGTGTAACTCTGTATGTGGGTGGATTGGCATGTGTGTTGCCAAATAGTAGCTCTACATAGCTGACCATACTCTTTATTCATTTTTTGTTTTTTGTGTGAATTAATCGGTTTGGGGGCCGGATGCATGTAAGGGTTCATTTCTGTCTGGCTGCAATGGCGTACGATGGCACACTAGTCACATCTCTCCCCCTCCTTGTTTCCTGCTCAGACATTAACGCACAGTCCCATGTGAGTGCCAGTGTTTGAGCACTGCTGATAATCATTAAGTTTAATTAAAAGGCAGTGTTGCTCTGGGCTCTAAAGCTACTTTTTATGTCTGAATTTCTTCTCCTTTTTATTCCTCCCTGTGTGTCCCACCTTTAAGCCTCCTGTAATGGTTCTGTCTGTATTGATGTCTGCTATTCTGTCTCAGAAATACCATTTATATGTCATGCCCCATGGAAATTCTGGGAAATGCAAGAGGTTTTTAAATATACCTTTAGCATTGAGGCAAGGTTAAAAAGACGTATTAATATCAGATTCATCAAGAGTTTCTTTGAAATGCTGGGCCCTTTGTTGACCATGGAGGACAGGGCCAGGTGGAAGAAATATTTTAAATTAAAATAAAAATGTTCATTAATGCATTCAATTGTTCCACCAATGTAACATTCTTCTTCTGCATCTGGTATTTTAGTCTACAATTCCTGTCCCTCTTGGAATGTTATCTGTATTCACTGCAAATATGTCAGTGTGCAAGATGGAGAATACATTCCAGCGTCAATGAGCTGCAGCCCTTCAGAGGTGGTTTGTGTTGCTCCACATTTTAAATGGAAAAATCTCTTCATTCATTTAATCAATCTCTGCTTTCTGTGTTGCAATGTTCATTCTTCCAGAACCGCTGTCTGTACTTGTTTATCATCTTCCTGCAACAATTAATCTCTCATCTTTAAAGGAACACTTGTGTTTATAAAGACTTAAGTTGATATCCTCTCCATCACATTTCCAGAGGCATGCATCGGTCTGAGCCTTTTAGCTGCGAAGAGAAGCACTTTTACCATGCAGCGTTATAATTGCCCCGTGGTTTGTCATTGCTTTCGTAATTGCTACTGTTTTCATGGTGGCTGGTCATGGCATTTTAGTTCAGTATGGGTCCAGTTTCATGCATTTCCATGCTTTTTTAAATCATTTTAATGTAAGTGAAAATGGGGGTCAGGTTGAAAAATCCCTGAACTTTCTTTTAAAGCCTTTTCGTCTTACTTTAAAATTGTAGCTGTACTGGATGTGATATGTTGGATATGCTAATGGATTAACTCTCTGCAGCCTGTGACGCACAGCTTTGCAGAGATTCTCTCACACTGTATACTGATGTCTCTGCATCTGTATTTTCTAAAGTGGCAAATTAGCTTTGCTTTTATTTTTATTTTTTCTGGCTTTTCTGCGATGAGAGAGACAAGCACCAGTGTGAGGTAGAACCAGTCAGGCAGTGGAAAGATGATGCTTTCATAATGATGTAGACAGGGACTTCCAGGGTCTTTTGTGTGGCTGAAGATGGATGCTGAGAGCTAAAGGCAAGTCATTTCAGTCTGACTATGCTGAGCTCCTCAACTCAACCCTTTGGCATTGTGATACCTGTTTGTCTCAGTCAGCATTTTCTTTGAAACATTTTTTTTCCCTGTTCACAATGCTTGTGTCATTTCTTTGACAGGAAGGAGCGATCCTGGTGTTCTTGCCCGGTTGGGACAACATCAGCACTCTCAATGATCTGCTCATGGCTCAGCAGATGTTCCGATCAGGTGCGGATATTTGACATGGGAGGGAGATAAATATATTTCTTCATTCAAATCCGGTGCACTTGAAAGTGCTTCCCATTATGTCATTGTCCTCAACAAACCGACACAACCGACTGCATTTCTCTAAACACTGAGATGGGTAATCTTCTAATGAGAAAAGACGTTTTTTATGGTTTCATATCGTAGGCTCCAAAAACTGGGGAAAAAACAAACACAGCACATTTTTAGTTATTCAAGTTAAGGAAGAGAAAAGCAATCGCATAACCCATGTTAACTAAAAAGATGTTTTTGTATTCCAATACTAATTACCAGTAGCGATGATGATTATAATGAATAATGTCGGATTAGGATACAACACTCCACTCTCGTTTTATTTGTAGAGGAGTACTTTAAAATTCCTTTTAAAGTGCACTTGAGCGACTCTATGCTCTGATGTCTTCTGTAATTTGGTCACTGGTGTTGTGTGAGTTTTTCTGTTATGTCCTGTTGTGTTTCAGACCGGTTTGTTATCATCCCTTTGCACTCCCTTATGCCCACCGTTAATCAGACGCAGGTTGGCTTTCTTCTTTATTTCTCTGTGCCTTTGGCAGTCTCTTTGTCTACTGATGGTTTTGGGATTTTTCTCTTTTTTTCAATATCAGAAATGTTTACTTTAATTTTTCTCTCCAACTCCTCTCAGGTGTTCAAAAGACCTCCACCCGGAGTAAGAAAGATTGTGATTGCTACCAATATAGCTGAGACCAGGTGTGTATGCGTGCGTTTCTCTGTTCGACATTGGAATTTTTACTTTATATCCATTTATTTTTGGTAGTTTTTATTTTTTATTTTTGATGATGGTTAACCTCAGGGTCTCTTGGATGTGTGCTAATGTAGTGGGTCCCAGTCATTACTGGCTGACAAAAAACAGATTTAGAGCTATTTTGGCACATATGTCTTGGAGTGATTACGAATGCTGTCACAATGGTTTGAATGAAAACTCTCTGACAGGCAATTTGTTATTCCATTCAAAGAGCTGTACACTTACACCGACCAAAGCTACTTTGATATAATTGTGTGTTTAAGATTATTTACCAGGAATTCCTAACATCTGCTTTCAAGTGCCCTTTTCTTGATATTTTATCTAATTTCTACCCCCTTTTTCTTCCTCTCCTTAACATCCCACAGCATCACCATAGATGATGTTGTTTATGTGATAGATGGGGGAAAGATTAAGGAGACCAACTTTGACACCAACAACAACATCAGCACCATGACAGCCGAGTGGGTTAGCCTGGCTAATGCCAAACAGCGGAAAGGACGTGCTGGCAGGTGCGTGCGCCCGCACACACACAAACATACTGTTTCCTTTGTTTTTAATGAGGGCTTATGTTACACTAGTAAATTCCCATTTAAAACTGAGCTGCCAGAATTACCTTTCTTCCATTTTGACATCTGAGATGTCATTGGTCGTCCCCAACCAACCCCCCCTTGTCCCTCCTTAACATCTGTACACACAGTCAGAGTGCAGGCACTCCCACTTTGTTTCCTGTGCGCGCCTCAAGACGTCTGCTCTGTTGGATAGTTCTGACATCAAAGTGCAGCAAGGCCCAATTAACAGGAGCTGCTGACTGTGTGCAATTTCGTCCCACTGGTTTTTCAAATTAAGCCCTTGTCACAGGACTGATATAACGTGGAACTTTTTTTTTTCCCCTCCGTCGCTCTCGCTCTCTTCTTCTCTGCTTATATCCAGAGTACGTCCAGGAAAGTGCTATCATCTGTACAACGGGCTCCGGGCCAGCCTGCTGAATGCCTATCAATTACCTGAAATTATGAGGACACCACTGGAGGAGCTGTGCTTGCAGATAAAGGTAGCTTGATTTGGGGGGGGGGGGGGGGAGAGACAAATGGGTGGATAATGAAACATTGAAATTGGCTCGGCAGTGGAGAGGAAGAGGGGGATTGCTTTGACTGGGTTTGTGAATGTCAAGAGAGGGTAAGGAGCAAGGACACGGGTAGTGCTTTTGGTCCTTTGCTGAGTAATAGCCTCTCGTGCCTAATGAGAACAAGGGACAAGCATCCCAGGCTAACTCATGCCACTTGTTCCTTTGGTCTTTTTCTCTTTTTTCACAACAATATAATAACTTCTGCTCTTGGCCTCATTGTCATACATGAGCAGTTGTTTTCTTCTTTGGCCGCATGCAGAAACCCCCTCCTCCTCTTTTTGCTGCCTCTTTTTGAATCCTCACACTCCACTCAGAAATATTTCAGCCACCGCTAATGGAACATAAAGCCAAAGTTCAGTCAGTACTAGTGTTGGCAGTGATTGTTCTCTCCAGTTGCTTTATTAGATGTGTGTTTCAGTGTGCATCTTTCCCCGCTTAGTTGAATGTGTTAGGGTGTGTGTGTGATGGGGCTTTTTGAAGCTAGTAGGTGAGAGGCGGACTAATGCATCATACCAATCTCAAAGTGAGAGAAACACCAACAACATGCTCATGCGATGACTCTTTAATGCATAGACACTCCGATAACAGCCAGTCTGTCAGTAACACAGTGGAGGTTTGGTTGCTTCCTTATTCGGCAGGTTAATGCAACTCCACACATTTGAACGGAACCACCCCATCATGCATCCTTATAAGAACACACACAAATCTAATTACAGTTGAAATCTTTACATTTGTGTAAAAGTAGAGGTTTAGTGCGAAATGTCACGTGTGCCATCTAGATACTGAAACTCGGATCCATAAGTCCCTTTCTGAGGAAAGCCTTGGACCCTCCCACTGAGAACGCTGTCAACCTTGCCATCAAGAACCTCACAGATCTGGTAGGAGAGTGGACAAATTATGTTTAACACAACTGAAATTAGGTTTTAATTGAGCGTAAAGCTGTAATCGAGCCATGTGATATTTACTCTCTCAGCATAGCTTAGTGCTTGTCAGAAAACGGCAGAAATTGTCGCTTATACATTCTGAAAACCCACAGTAAAGTAAATAAAAAGATGTTTTCCTCTGACTATTGTGACCCTGTCAGAACGCCCTGGACCACACAGAGAACCTGACGGCACTGGGTGTCCACCTCGCCCGTCTGCCTGTGGAGCCTCACATTGGCAAACTCATCCTGTTTGGAGCGTTGTTGGGATGCCTCAACCCCATACTCATCATTGCGGCTTCACTCAGCTTCAAAGACCCTTTCTTCATACCCCTGGTAGAGCACTGAGATCACAGACATTAAAGCGCACCACGGCAGGGGCTCACACACCTACAATTCATTACATTGCAGCCCTCTACCTTCTGAGATTTCATGTCTTGTTCTCATCTAATTTTTTCTCTATGGGTCTGCCTTTCTCAGGGGAAAGAAAAGATGGCCGATATGAGGAGAAGGACTCTTTCCAGGAACTCCAAGAGCGACCACCTGACTATTGTCAATGCCTTCCAGGTAAAAGAGCTTACACCTGTGATGTTGGCTTTTCTTTGTTCTCAGCTTTTCTGTTTGAGTTGATTCCATCCTGATTTACTATGCATCGACTGGTCAGGGCTGGGAGGAAGCTAAACAGCGTGGTGCCAGGTATGAGAGGGAGTACTGCTGGGACAACTTCCTGTCTGCCAACACACTTCAGGTGAGTCAGATTGCAAATATTTTGCTTTGGAGGGGAAAGAACGCTCAATTTTACCTTTTAGGCAGACCTTTGTCTGGAAAGTGAAGGACATTTAGTTTTTTGTTTTGTTTTGTTTTTTTGTTATTGGCCTTTTCTTTTCTTTCAGATGCTGCACAACATGAAGGGTCAGTTTTCTGAACATCTCATGCATGCAGGTTTTGTCAGCAGCAAGGACCCAAAAGATCGAAAATCCAATATCAACTCGGGTAATTACGATGAGGCTTTCCATTCATCCTTCATTTTGTGACAAATCTGTGAAGCTGTACTCATGAGGTCTTTTTCTAACTTTTACTTCTCTCCTCAGACAATGAGAAGCTAATCAAGGCAGTGATTGTGGCAGGGCTGTACCCTAAGGTGGCTATGATCAGACCCTCCCACAGCAAGAAAAGGCCTGGGTGAGTCTCCTCGTCCAGACAGGCTGTGCAGCACATGATAGAGAAGTGTACAATCATTCTTATTAATAAGCTAGACAGACGAATGGCCCTTGCACTGCAATCACTCACTGCAATCAGACTTCCCATGTCAAAGTGCAGCCGGCGTCTCAACTCACCTGCAGCTGAGCAGAGAGCGTGCTCAGAAAACTGTGAAAACCAGGCGCTTTCGGAGCTCAAGATCAATGCACTCATCGGGAAATTGTCCTCAGGCAGCTGTCAGCGGCAGCAGCTGTGACCTGTGTGCAAAATACATGTACAGCAGGGGAAATGAACACTTCTCTCTTAAAGTAGGACTCTTGCTGCTTTCTATCCGACTCGGACTCTTGTAGCCCTGGTGCAGGTTCGTAACATGGTGTTACTTTCATATCATGCGGGCTAAATTTCAATTTCTGACATTCACAGTGTCATAACCTATTATCAAGTGACCAGCATTTAATGGATTATATCTGCAGCCACTCTTAGTAATTTTAACTAAATTTCTGGCATCCTCTCACAATTGGGGTACACAAAATTTATGATTTGCAAATCATAAAAGAGAGAAGAAAAAGCACAACAGTATGCTTTTAACATAGCAAGAAGTAAAAAAACAAACAAAACTAGGATCTTATTGGTGGAACTGTTTGGTGTTGGAGGCAGCAGTTGAAGTGTCACAGCTATGAATTTCCGGTGTGTTTTTATCTTAGGACAGAGAAAAGGTGATGACAGAAAGGCGGTGTATTCTCAACACTTTCACAGAACACAGGGTATTTCACTCGAAGAATTACTTAAAAAAAAAAAAAAAAAACCTTGGCAAGAAAGAAAGGGCTCCATCAATAGTCAAATGTTAAATGAATAAATGCCAACAGTGACACACACTCTGTTCTTCCTCAGGGTGAAGGTGTACACCCAGGCTGATGGAAAGGTGTGCATCCACCCAAAATCAGTCAATGCCGAAGAGAAGGAATTCAACTACACATGGCTGATTTACCACCTGAAGATGAAGACGAGCAGTGTGAGTGAGCGATGGGAGTTTTCTTCCCTGTTTCGACACTGATGACAAAAAGCCTCAATATTAGTGTCCGCGCGTGTGTGTGTGTGTGCACCCGCACCATTTGCTTCTTTCTGAAGTTGCGTGGGCGCCCTCTGACAATAACCGAGAGTACACAGAGGCACAGGAGGCTAAAGGTTGGCAGTGGTGTCACACCTGCTTTGCGCGTGATGAATATTTGATTAAAACGCTGCCTCTCAAAGGCTCCACTGCTTCAAAGCTCCAGACACGATGTTGGAGGTGTTGGAAGGGCAGCCCACTGGTCTACACACTCTCCCGACTCTTACGATTTTATTTTTTTTCTCCCCTCTCAAGCCTTCACTCTTTATTGTTTCTGTTCTTTCTTTTTTGTCTGGGAGTAATTCCATCCTGCACAAAAACACCTTTTATATCTTCAGATCGCTGCCCCCGGCTTTGTGTCATTCTGTCACATTTGTCTTAACGAAGAAAAATATTTTCCCTATTTTTCACCATTATCACTGTCACATTTAAATTGCACCTTTTTTTTGTGTTTGCTGTCAGTGAAAGTGTTGTCTGAGAGTGGAAGACTGTCAAGGCTGTTTGTTCGTTAGAAGAGAAAAATTGAAGACTAAGGCTGTGGAGGAGAAGAAAAAAAAGAATGAAAGTTGCCAATGACGCATTCACCCTTGGTGGTCTGTTGCATTACCTATGTGTGATGAGCGCCGTGGGTCCTGCTCTCACTCTTTAAATTCCCTCCCTTCATGCCACTCCTTTATTTCGCAGTCATTTTCAACACTTCCTTGAAGGCTGAAATTAGCTTGTCTTTTACCTTTGTGTCGCCAGGTGCTTGCTCAGAGGGAAAATTGAGTTTCTTTGAGTGTAAAGTGTCCTGAGATGACGTGTTGCTGAGAAGCTGTGAAGTGGATCTATATAATAATAACAAACTGTTTTATTGACTGAAAATACAGTTACGCTGCTTTCTCTATGGATGATCGATTTTAGCAAAATCATAGGCACGGCCCTTATGATCAGTCCCGACCTCTTGATTGCGTGATGTGCTTAGTGAGACTGTACAACTAACTTTAAGGGCACAACTTGATTTATAATGGTAAAGCCAGCAAGATCCAGCATAGCTATTACTTTTAATCAGTCGTCTTATTCTCACAGTTGTCGGAGGTTAAAGTGGTAATTGGATGTCAAACCTGGTAAATTGCACATCCTAAAGTGTCTCTTCTTGTATTCGTAATTCTCCGTTATTTAATTTTGGGCGGGATTAGGCTAACTGCTCTACATAAGCAGCTGTCAGTTTAGGCGCTGCAAATGGATGGAGAGGAGTGTGACACATTAGCGAGATTCATAGACGGGGCAAGATGACATTTCTGCTAACACTGCAGGCATTGAAACACATTTCGAACGGCCACAGGCTCTCTTCACTAATGGGACACTTTCAGGCCACAGCACTGAATAGCTGTTGGACACAATGTGCCATAATGAAGCCGCTCCCTGTCACTGAACGTGTTAATTGCTTGTAATACTCCTGTTACTGTGTGCTAGCGACCTCTCCGTCCACCCCTCAGATCTTCCTGTACGACTGCACTGAAGTGTCCCCGTTTTCACTGCTCTTCTTTGGAGGAGACATCACCATCCAGAAAGACGAGGGTCAGGAGACCATCGCAGTGGACCAGTGGATCGTCTTCAGATCGCCAGCACGCATCGCCCACCTTGTCAAGGTGAAGCAACCGACGCCCAACACGCTGAAATCTGTTCAGCGTCAAATCATCTGCATCACACCCTTTCTTTTAATTTGTGTTCTGCAGAGTTTAAAGAGGGAGCTGGACTCTCTGTTAGAAGAGAAAATCAGCAATCCGGCTCCTGTGGACTGGGAAAACCGTCAGTCCAAAGACTGCGCTGTGATCACAGCCATCATAGACCTCATCACCACCCAGGAGAAGCCTGCGGGCGGCGGTCAGGGCTATGGCAGGATGTGGGATTCTGCCCCGAGAGGACCGCACATTCACTTCAACGACGATGAGGATGAGGATGATTAGAAGTGGCCGGGCGTTTGGCCGGGGCTGAAGAGAAGCTTTGGTGAGGCTGGTTGCATCCTCGGACATGAGGTTTAGCTGGAATATTTATGATGACCAGCTGGCCTCCCTGGTGCTTCAGCTTGGTTCAAAGTTTAGTGCTGTCTGGGTGCTGCTGACGGCCGCACACAGGGGGCTAGTGCTCTGAAAAATGAAAACGTTCTGCACTCAAACCAGTCCTCTTTTTTTTCCTGCAAGGACCAATCCCATCTTTAAATACAAAACTCTTATTTGAAGTAAGTCTCCCTTCTTTTGTCCTTAGATAACCACTTAATGCTTGTGCAATAAAGAGTTCAAGTACAATTCTTTATTTTGTTGCTTAATTTACTTGATTAGTTTTTGCAGCCATATTTTACCCTGAAATATTGACACCTTTATGACTGTAGAAATAATCTGTTCGGTGACTGAGGAACCACATTGTTTTGATATCTAAGAGCTATCTCTGTCGCATTCAGGAGATAGCTCTGATTAATTCATGCTTAAATTATTAATTTACCATCTCATGTGACTAGAGGAATAAGCTCCTAGAAAGCATAAACATTCAGAGCACAAGACAGACACTGGGTGATTTAGCTTTTATTAACAGCTGATTAAAATATATTCCTTTTTTCAGTATAAATCTGTATTTATCAAAACATACAGGTTGCATTTTAGGCCATTTTACATATGTACACAAATACACGATTTACAAGGTTCACATGAAAAGGAAAAGATTGAAACAAAATCAATTCAAGCTTCAGTGTGTGACATCAGTTAGCTCAGTTTCCCTGAGTATGAAAGCAAAACTGAGCCTGGAGGCTCGTGTCCACCCAGAGGGCTGCTCTGCCTTTCCCCTGCCAAGCCTCCGCTTGTGTTGTTCAACAGTTTTGGTTATTTTCTGGGCAGGTTCCAGAGCAGTGGGCTTGACTGATGGCGTTATCAGCGTCCTAAACACAAGTCATTAATTTCATTTAGCAGGGCCATACTGGAAAGATGACTCACAGTGGACAATGGCATTAAAAGCAGGGCGGCTCGGCTCTTCCCCTCTCCCCATCAGCACACACATTCATTTCTACAACCTCAGATATATAAATCCTCAGAGGAGGGGTTTATATGCAGCCACCTTTGGCCGATGTCAAGTGTGTTATATTTTTGGCTGTCCGAATCACTGAGTGGATGAGGAGATTAATGGTACTTGTGACACAAATGTAAAGCATGATTCATGATGGTTGCATTAGGCGGTGACAAATGGCAAGGTAGAGGACAGGTACTTGGCCTTCCTCCTTAACCCGTGGATGACATAAGAGATCACTTTTTCTTGATGGCTGCAATTTGTGACATTACCCGATCAATTAGACAAGTGTGTGTGTATGTGTGTATGTATGTATGTACGTATGTACGTACGTACGTGTGTGTGTGTGTACCATAGTGGCAGTTGCACACTAACAGGAGTCTGTACACTATAAAGACTCTGCTAATCTCACTGTGTGCATTATTATCAGTATTATCAGTATGTTTATAAGTCATGTTGATTTTGGGGAAGCTCTTATTCACATGGCTTAATCCTCATTAACAGAGCGCTTACCAGGCTGCTGTCGATTCCTCTCTAATTGGTCTAGTTTGTCTCCTGTGGCGGAGCTATTCTCATCACACTGCACGGCGCTTATAAAAGAATCCATTTGAAAATAACATGTTGAAATTTCACACCAGTAGTTATGCGGCAGGGTCTTGAAAGCGGGTGGGTTTGGCTGTGGGTGTTAAGTTTTTGAAACAGCCGAGGAATTAATCAGTGTGACAAATCCCACTGGCAAACCACCCCACCCACACGGGAGCTGATCACCAATTTAGGAAATCTGTTCCTTCCTCGTGTTTGCTCTAAACAGTAGGAAACGCAGCAGGGGGACCTGGTGTTCGGTGGATGCTGAGCTGGATAACGGCCTGTCTTCGTCTCACTGAATGCATCAAGCAGCCGCGTGGCTTCAGCGGGCAAGTTTCTGATGTCACCGAACTCATTCCGGTGTTTTAGTGGTTCAGTGCGTAAAAAGGCGGGTCAGCGAGTGTCCCTCTGCGGGTTTAAGCAGCCTCCTCGTCACCCTGTCACACGTTGGTCTCGAGTCCCTGCAGGCGATTCATCCTCTGCATGTTACGCTCAATGGTGGCTCTGCACGTGATTCGCTCGGTGCACTCGGCGGGGAACCATCCGCTCTCGCCATCACGGAGTCGCTCGCCTTCATACCAACCTGAGAGGAGAAGAACACAACATCAACTGAGGGCTACTTCATGCCTTTACGTTTCGCTGCCATGTGCAACAGAATTACAATGCAATGGTCCAAAAGGGGAAGTGACTGAGAGGAAGGAGAAAGATGATAGGGATATTAAAGATTGAGTGCAGCCACGCCGTGAGAAAAATGGAAATGGAGAAAGTGGGAGCCAACTTACCGTCTTCTACAAACTGTGAGACCAGCACCACATCAGCCACCTGCAGGGAAAGCTCATCAGGCTGCTTCGCCGTGTAAGTTCTGATCACCTCCAGCTGGACAATGTCTGTTAGAGCAGAGGCACCCCCGTAAGTCAGCTTATCTTCATGAAAAAGTCAAAGTTTTACTGCATAACCACAAGGTGGAGCAATAGGCTCGAACAGAGAACAGGGAGACCGAGTCTTGGTTGCAGCTTACCTGCTCTGTCGGGACTCTTCTTGTTGTTTACATTCTGACCCAGAGCACTGATCCATCGAGCACACTCATTCCTGGAATCACACGAAATAACCCAAAAAATTGAACAAACTTTTCGTGCACTTAAATCCCAAATCCTGACCTGGCTGCGGGTGGCGCCCGCCTCTTAATTCGCACTTAATCCATTTAACCACTTTCTGGTAAAACGTGCTGCCTGACAGCACAAGACCTCATAGACTGAAAATAAATCCAGTTGTGGCTTAGCAAGTTTTGAGCTCACCCCCTCCCCCCCCCCCTCCACAGTCCGTGAGAGAACAGAGGTGTGTTTTCAGTCTGAGAGAACTGAGGAAAACATGCACAAAGGCTGATTCAGTAAAAAGAGGACAGACCTGCTTTTGCTTCCCCTCTTTCACCTGTGCAGGTTTCATGGGAAACAAAGTGGGTGGAGTCGCACAGATCGGATTCTGTGAAACCACATCTCATCTCACCTGTTCTGGGGGATTTGGGAAGACCAACAAAGGTGAAGGGGGGGGGATAGGGGTGTTCGGGAAATGAACCAAAGGAGATTTGTGGAGGCCTTTTGTGACTCAGCACTAGCATGCTCAGCACAATCAATGAATGCGAGTGGTGTCCTCACATGGGCCTCAAATGGACCTCCACAGACAAGACCAATGGCTCAGACCTCATTAATGCATTCCCAATGTTCTTCTCCTTTTCAGGCCACAATGGCAGTGAAATATTGCACCATGTCATCCCGCAATAACTACTGTAATGAAAGAAAATCACTGCAGGCTTGGCCGAGCACTGCTATGAATAAACTCATTGACTTAAGAGGCCGTCAATGCGTCCACATTCCACCATACACAATATCATTAGAACCAGACAAGTGCAATCTTTAGATTGATACATTCTGCAAGTGAAGTCGGTCTTTAAATATTCCGTTAGGGACAATGTCGCTCTAATTCCAGAGACCTGTGTTTGAATTTGCTCTGTGTAACGCAGTTCTTATTCCTTCGTCTGGTTTCATTGCTGCCCTTTCAAAAAACTATTTTATCCAAAGTATTGTTAACTTATTTGCTTTATTTTATGGCAATGTCACATGCCAATTGTTCATTTTTTGCATTAGTACATATCATTTTGTGCTCAACTGCTCCTGTGGTATTCAACTGAATTCATATGAAACAATGTTAGGGGCTACTCCTGCACTTTAAATGTTTGAATTCCTAACATTCACCGGAGCTGCTCTGTGGGAAAAGCAGCTGCTTGTTGTTGCTCCTGACAGCTGGAGGCACATGCCAATAGGCAGAAACATTCACGCAAATGACACATACGGTCATGACAGGCGCTTTCCCATGTCAAAACAGCTGAGATATTTGGATCGGAGATCCAACAGATTGAGCACAGGAAGTGGCGGAGAACATACATGAGAGACGTAGGCTGGCATGTGAAGGCAGCATGTGCTTCGATAGCAGGTGCTTGCCTTCTTCCTTTTCTGAATGACAACAGGCCTGTGCAGGATCAGTCTGTTCGTTGTAGTAAAGCTTCCGCTGACTGAAACCATTCATCCATAGAAACGAGACAATGCCAGCAGCCATAAATCCATTGCCGAGTGTTTGTGTTTCACCTCTCAGAGGAAGAAAGAGTGTGAGGTCTCTTTCACACGAGCTGATAAAGAGTGACGACAGTCTCTCTCCAGTGTTCCTTCCTTCCTATGACAACCTAAAAAACGCCTCCAAGTGGTTGGCTTTGATTTCATTTCTTTTTCACCTCTTGGTCTCTTCTCATACAATTTTGTTTACTTTAAGTCAAATTTGTCTCATTTCAGCCTTCCACAGCACGCCATTTGATCGAAAACAAAAGCTGTCAGGGAAATTCCCAGGCTCAGGGAACGTTCCCCATCTGCAACTTTCACATTATCACATAAATGAAAGCAGACAAGAGTGAGAAAAATATATATTTTTTAAACAATGCAGTGTGTAAAACCAGGACCGACTCTTTCCTTTGGATTTGGGTTTTTATGTAACGCGTCCTGCTTTGTGTTGAAGCTGCATATCTGACTAACAGTTCTGTTTTGCTGCAGACTTCTGTGGCTGCTCTGTTCCACTAACAGAGACGTGCTGTTCACTATGTCTGGCAGCAAGGTCATAGAGAAGACATGCAAACACTGAACAAAAAGATTCACAGCAAAAGAAACGGGGGGGGGATATCGTAATTTAAAAGATGGGCAGAAGCAGCCATGCAGAGATTCCTGTGCCATCTCCAAACCAGCCATCTATAAGACATTTTGATGTATTATACCACCGTTAATGTCAAAGCTCACCCATCTATGTGACTGCTTTTAAGATTTTAATGTCAACATGTGGAAGTGAAAGCAAAATCTCCCAAGAGCACAAAAAGGTAGATTCCCACAGTATCATTTCCAGAAAACTGACCCACCTTTAACCAGAATGCGTGGAATTTCACATTTGAATTTGACATGAGCTGCACTTAAAAGTCAGGTGTGAAGTGAACAATGCAAGAAGGTGTACACGCTCCTGTGTTCACTGAACTTTTCTGATTGTCTGTGCTCCTTCACTTATTAGCTGAAAAATCCTATAAATACTTGCTTTTTTGTGCCCTGTGCAAGAAAACATCAAGTCAGATGTCTCCCTTATCCTTTCTAAGGCAACTACACAATGTGACAAGCACGCAAACTGAGTAATCTAGGTTTATGAATATTTGATTAGGATTTCTCTTCGCATTTAATCTCTTAAAGATGCCGTGATACACAAGAGACCTCTTTTATATTCTTCTCTCTAAAAAGAGGATACTGGGAGGGTCCCTTTCCTAACAAATATGCCGCTATGCTTCAGTTGAGCAGTTCCAGATGAAGTTCAAAATATGAGGCAAGGAATGACACTTAACACCACCAAAAGAAAAGACCAAATTCCACAATAAATGCAAAACGGATTTTCATGAAATGGCAAAAAGTGTATATTTATCAAAATCTACATTTTTAAGATTATTTCTTTGATGAGTTGGCAACATTTGAAGGTTTAGACTTAATGAAAAACACAAGATTCTCGATTTCCATGACACCATGATAATGTCACTTTTCCACTGGAGTGTGTGTGAGAAGCCAATTTAGTCCACAATACAGCAACACTTTTAAGTCATGTCATATTGAGTTAGATCTTTAAATTGGGACGAATGGATGGAGGAAAAGGAAATTATTCTTTTGGTCATCAAAAACAAAGACGCTGCTGTCTTTCTAAAAGATGAGACATGTTGACGAGAGAGAATCGGGGAGCATGAAGTGGAAGAAGGGAGGTTATAGTCGTGGGAAACAGTCTGCCAGGCAAAAGGCTGTTGCCAGGCAACATCTTAAACAAAGCCCAGAAAGCACTGTAATACTGGACGGTTGCCAGGTTTCCCCCGCACACCGTAGCTCATTCAGGACTCCAACGAGCGCAACACTCAGACACACACACACACAGAAATCCCCAACCCCCGTTCTGAAATCAATGACGGTTTGAGCCATTTGTTGCTCCCGTTCGTAAAGAAACAACAATTCCAATTATTTTTTGGAATATTCAGAGCTCAAGTCTAAATGACATTTGACAGAATAGGGGAGACATAACAGGTGAGGGCCAAAAGAGAAATATAAAGAATTTGATTTATGTGCGTGTAAGATCAAATAGGAAATTACATTCCTATGTACAGTTGCATGAACTATCAATTTAATCAATTTTTAGGATTTTTAAACCAGTTGATAATATTTTCAGGTTTGATGCGTCAGCTGGCATCTTAACTGCATGTGTTACAACTTTAAACAAAGAAAAAACTGTTTGCTGACCTCGCATAAGATGACAGAACATTCAACAAAGCTGGTTTATATCATCTGCTTTATGGTAGGATTAAGTACTGAAGTGATAGACTTCATTTTTGATTCGCATTAACAACATTAATGTGGCTCGGGCTCGATCTTCAGAGTAAATGTAACAAAATATCCCTGTGACTTATAATGTTGCTGGAGATACTATGAAATATGATCTAAGGATGAAAGGGAAAGGGGATTTGCTTACCCCTAGCTAAAACGAATACTGAGGCATACAAAGAGGAGATAACGGAAAAGAAATACGACCTAAGTTTTTTTTTTTCCAACCACAGAGGTAAGTAATTAGCCATTTCCAACATTAATGAATTCAGACTCATTTAGCTGAATACCAACATACCAAACCCAAACCACGTGATAATTCTTGCTGAACATATGCAAGTGAAAGCACGCAGGACCATATTACGTCAGAGGCTAAAATGACTCATTCTGAACACCGGGACCTGTGAATCTGTAACAGCAAGTCAACAAAACAGCAAGCTAAGAAGAAGCAAAGGTCGTTAAAAAAAAAACAAAAAAAACACTCACAGTAGCTCTGTTCCAAGGATCATCTGCACCTTTTCACCGGAGTGGTTGCTACGGAAACACAGTCGGAAGAGATGGTTGGCGCTGGCCTGTCGTGAGCTTAGCATGCTGGTTGTGGTTTTGACGGGTGACAGGGTGAGATCCTCGGGCTGGCGGGTATCCACCCAGATCTGATCCCTCAGAGCGTAGTCGATCACAGTGTAACTGTCCTCGCTGACAGGAAAACAAAGAGGGAGGAAATGCTCAATGACCTTATCGCCTTCCATGTTCTCGAAACATTGCACCTGTTTGGAATTCAACAGGCTGATTTTGGTTGAGAGGATAACAAATGTATCTCTATGTGTAGCTGAGGTTTTAGCAATGCATGTTCTTTTTTACTGAAAGGCTATTGCTTTGAAATTCAACTCCGGCTTATTTGGCAGTTTGGAAAGAGACAATAAATCAGATAAACATTTCAAATGGTAAACAATGAGAAAAACCAGCACAAAAAACGTGTTATTACAAAATAACTAATAATGATCTATCTGTACTTTGTGTAAGATTTTATAATTATCAGCAAAAAAAAATTATTAGCAAAAAATTTTGTTTTTTGCTAGTTGTTTCACAAATCTCAAGTAAAATTCAGATTCCTGACTTTACAAAAACATTGATTAAAATGTAACCGCAAGAGTAAAAGCCCTTAAATTGTCCTCCAGATGCCAAAGCAGCTCACACAGAAACAAAACATTACTGAAGCCCACATTTTTTGGAGCTGGTATGTGACAGATCAATTCCTACTAGATAGCTGACCAGTGCATTCACTCCCTGAAGCACCATTACATTGTTCTTCGTGCAGTATAATGTTTCAACAACCTGGACCCAGTTTGACAAATGAGTTGTGACAAGACACACAGTGGTCGATACCTACATCCCTGGTTGAACTGAGGGTATTGGAAATGTGAGTGTTTTAGAAAAGGCAGACAGATGGGCAGTGTGGTATGTGCTGTGAGAGGCCAAAGGCCAGGTGCTGCATGCCATTTCTACATGTGCATCGTAGCCTGAAGCGGCAGGACAGAGCTCTGTTCAGACACACTCCACACCCTAAAACAGGCTCGCTCAAACAGAAGCACAGAGTGGAAATCCCTTTTCTTTTAGATCTGCACACATCTGAGGAATTTAGTGGGACATAGACCTCATATGTCAATCTGTTTTCCGCTGGTCATGGACTTCTCTATGCTGGCACGGCGTACCGAAAATTTAATGACAGCAGAGTTAAACTGTCTGTTCTTCAGCAGGACTCAGACTTCTTGACGTAGGCAAAAAAAAAACAAAAAGGAGATTTTAAGAGGGAGGATCTTAAAGAGAAAGGAGGAAACTAGTGGATGTACTGCTTTCTACTTTCTACTAAGGTTAAGAAAGCAGCGAATATATAGACTAACCCAGTGATACCACAACAAACCTACAGAGTTTAAACAGGACAATAGGTTGATTTGAAAATATGTAGATTTTACTGCAAAAACTGGTTCTGCAAAATATTCCCATAAGTCTCAGCAAAGTAGTCTTTAAGTGAATATCATGAACATTATGATATATTTTTTCTTTTTTACCTTAAGTCGGTCTGAGCATTAAAACATTTTCATCATGTAATAATATATAGAAATAATTACACTACCCATTACTTCCAAAATATTTTTTAGAATAAGTCCCTTTTTCTTCTTGTAATATTAAAGAAATCAGACTTTTGTGGAATCAAAATTGAAAGAGTTTAAAATGACACATCATCGAATGATAATTACTTCTATCAACTGACGTAGCAACACGTTAGGAACAGGAGCGTTTTGGCTCGTGACTGACTTACAGGTAAAATTCCAGGAACACCATGAGCATGACACTCGGGAATGGGGTGTGGAAACTTCATATTTGCAGTGTTAGTTTTCCTTCCTGTGTGGTGAGTAGGCACACAAAAGCAGATGATTGCTAAATACTGGAGGAATAAGGATAGGAAATGGTCTTAATATCCTATTTTGGCATCAAAAGCCTAAGTGTCAGCTGAAATAATGTCATCTAGGCGATTCCCCCCTCTCCAGCTAACATGGAAACAAACATATATGTCAGCTGTTATGAAAATCACTCTATGTTTGGAGATAACACAGGCATCTACTGAATGTTATCACATCTGTGCCAGCTACTTGTTTTCTACTGTACATCTAGTTCCTCAGAAAGATGTTGAGATTGGACTGCAGTTCAAACATGCATAAGGTCATGCACGTGCACACCCATGGGGAAAGTTTGTATGGAGTATGAGATTAGGGTGGTCCAATACTAGAGGAGAACGTCCTGGAATCAGATCTAGGTACAATAACACAGAAAATGATACTACCTAATGGAAATAGAGAAGAGGATTAGAGGATTAGACAACATAAGAGGAGATGGTAGCTTTAACAATGTTTAGATGATGCCCAGAAATCAAACAGGAAAGGAGGGAATTGAAGAAGGGAAAGGAGCCATCTGGTTGGTTATGTAAGTGTTCCTCTGGACAAGAATGAAGCAGAACAGCACCTTCCACATGTGTTGCAACAACCCAGTCTGGTGTTTTTTTATACAGACAGCCTCAATAAAGACCCAGTCTGAAATCATTAAAACAAGTAAATCTGTTCAAGTATTCTTTTTTCTTTCTACAATCAGCACATAACAATGTAAAAAAAAAATACGAACTATATCAACAATATAAACCCTAAAGTGAGATAGTTTAAACATATTAGAACACATTTTTAGGTTTTAAATAAATATAATGCGGTTGCTTCAAATAGGTATTTAGATAAAAAAAATTATTAGGCTGGAAATGATCAACTAACCATGGTCTATTGAACATGGCCTCTTTTCCAGACTTAATTGGCCCATCAAAACAACATCAGAAACACAAAAGGTATTCCATTATAACACTAAATAAGGAGCAGATACAACACTTTTTTAACAACTGTCTGTCTGTCTCTTGAACATTAAGGATGGGCCTAAAATCTGAAAACACTGTAAGGTCATTGGTTTGTTTTTCCTCCCCCACTGTGTAAGTGATGTGGCTATGACCATGTAACCTCTTCCCTCTGATAGCATTTCTAGAAATGTAAACAGGATGGGGATTCTAGCACACTGCAATACTACATATGGCAACAAAGAGCAGTAAGCCTAAAGCAACACAATCCAAGGACGAGCTTATGATATCATTATGACCATAAGCGTTGTGACCTGCTGCTACCTGGTGAGCCTTGTGAACCCGGGCGTGTTTTTGCTTTCATTACAGCAGATGGAGTGCGGTAGAGTAGCGTGCCACAGCGTGGCTCCACCGTACAAACCAATATTATAACAGCTTCTCCCATTCAAACTTACACACAGGCACAAATACACACTCCGATTCCGGAGTACTCCCTTTCAAAATCCCTCTTCCAAACACAGACCTGACACCACACTGCTGGAGTTTGCTTTCCCGGATCGGATTCCCAGAAAAATATTATATGGAATGTTTTTTTTTCTCCCTTTTTTCATGATTCTTGGGAACTCTCAGTCTGCGAGTGGCTGGACAATCAGTTCCAGACACACAAGGCGGATGGAAGGAAAGGATTTTTCTGGCAAAAATAGACAAGCATGCAAGTGAACTTGCATGCAAATCAAAACCACATCATCATATGGAAGCCTTCTGTATACTTTCTACGTTAATGGTGTTGCCTTAAAGTTTGGGAAAAATACGATGGAAAAAGCAGCCTCACTTAACAGAGATGACTAGAAAGATTTTGTGAACCCTTGTTGACAAAATGAGTTCTGTGGGATGTGTTGAGACTTATTGGGCTCAGTTAACAACACCATCCATCCATTCTCTCTATCTCTTATTCCCATGGGATCGCGGGCATTAACAACACCCGATCAACTTAATAAACACACCTGTGACAAAATTGGACAGCTTCACAATAATGTCTGTACTAATTTGATGTATTTCCTGTTATTCAAAGTAGTTTCACTTTCAGCATGTTCTGCTGTAAATATTCTTTATTCCCTATTCCGCCAGGACATGTTCAAACACAAGCCTGAGAGAAAATTGCTTCCCATGTCGTAAAAATCTGGGTCACAAGCAGTAAAAACCAAATGCTTAAGGTTATACCTTCACCATCAACGTGTCAGCACAGGTGAGTGATGAGCAAAGCCTGCGGTTCGAGGTGACACTCACACCAGATCAGTCTAACGCAAAAGTCAGAACACAGCGTCCAGCAGTTAAGCGTGTGATCCAGAGCAGGCTCACCTCTTCTTCCTGGTTACGATGAACACGTCATTGAACAGGAAGAAATAGACCTGCTGTCTTGACGTCCGCTTCAGGAAGAGCCCGCTGTCCTCCACAAAAGCCGTCAGCTCGCCTCTTTTCACCATCCATCTCGAAGATGAAACCAGTGGGAAAGGCTAGAAGAGAAGTCGAGGACAATGAAACTTACTGGCTTTCCTTAGAAGATCCTGTGGACTTTTGGGGAATACCACAACACAATTTGTGTGAGTGAATGCCTGACTATGCACAGCAAGAATCCGGTTACTGGACATCTGTGAATCGCAAGTGTCTAACGGCCATTTCTCACACTACTCAAGCTGTTCAATGAGTGTGAAGATCTGCCAAATGGGTGACAGTGGCATGTGAGTGATTTCCATGACTGCATGCAACATTATGTGAGGGTTCAGCATTCTTTGACGCGCATACAAATAAATTCAAAGGTAACTGTGGCAGCAGGTCCACTTTTCCACTTTGATGAGAATTTGAGAGGATTATCTATATCACTTAGTACATGAGAAGTTGGCCAGAAGTCTGTAAACACTCTTAAAATCTGCATATCTCCAAGTCTCAAATGGTAATGTTTCTGGATGTTGTATGAACTCAGATTGTATGCTATTTCCATACCTTGATCTTGAATTCCAGCTGTAAGTTGATGGTGAACATCATTTCCGTTCTTTCCATTCTGCGAGCTCCTTCATTACACTTCCGGACCACCTGCTCAAAAATATACAACGTGTCCATTAAACACAATATCAAGACATTTTCTAATCAATGGTGACATTTTAGCAAGTATGTTTATAGATGTCAGATGGGAGTTTGACAAAATGGTTTGTGAATACAACAGTAAATTTCACCTAAACATTAAATAAATAATGACCTTGCTGACTGCTTGCAAACCCTTCTTGCACTGTTCATATTGTGCTGAGTCTTTGGGCATCTTCTGGCAAATAGTCTGTAAAACAGAAAATCAACACACCTGTCTTTTATACCGTAAGAAAACACATACTGGACAACACTCAACCACACTCTATAAGTAGCATAATGGAACACTGAAGCTGTGGGAAAAAAATTAAGTGAAATAAAATGTTCTCATAATCCGAAAACCTCAGAGTACAACCATAAATCCCACCCTCTCTTGGGAGACATTAACAGAAGGCAGAGCAAGATAAAAGGGCAGCAAGAAAAATGGCTGGAGGGAGGCACAGCAGAGGCAAAATGTAGTAATGCCAAAGGAAACATGAAAGTGAAGAAGAAACAACATGAAAAGAATGAAAGTGGATTTAAATCATTGAGGATTAAGGAGGAGTGACGGAAGGTCATAATGTCATATTTGAGGTTAGAACACACCCAGTGCAGAGTCGGTTTGGGTGGTGCGAATAAACAAACTGTTGCAAAACGCTCAAAATCTTGTAATTCCAAAGCTTGTGCTACTGTGTGTCATGAGTTCACTGACATCCATGAGCAGAGGCAGGCGGGTGATCCTCTGCATTGGCAGGATGAGGAAGGAGATCATGGGGAGGCTCCTGCATTCTGGGTGGCCCTCTATTCTTGTCAGTACATCCTTAAAGGCTGGATTATTTGACCTGCAGGGGGGGAAAAGGTAGAGACTGGGTCAGGGGATTAATGACAACACACACACAGGGAAAATGGGAAAAAAAAACTCAGCGCAGGCTCAGAATTTTCAGCCATGAGACACGAGCATCTGTTCTGTGTGTGTGTGTGTGTGTGTGTGTGTGTGTGTGTGTGTGTGTGTGT
>JABUIW010000216.1:196594-208411 GCA_013363375.1 Menidia beryllina
TGTGTGTGTGTGTGTGTGTGTGTGTGTGTGTGTGTGTGTGTGTGTGTGTTTTTTTTCTCGGCTACTCACACCAGCTTCTGCAGGGTTCTCTGCTGGTAGACCTCATTGGAGCAGTATGTGATATAAGGATCGAAATTGGACTGAGCATGCTTGAAAACAATGTCGCTGATGTCATCGATGACAACGCTCTGTTGGTGTCTTTCCTCCAGTTCCTTAAAGAACCTGAACACAAATGTTTGAGGTGACAGTCACGTCAGGTTTTCATACCGTACAGTGCAACACAAAGTCAGACTGATCAGTTGATGAGTCATCGCCTTCAGAGGGAAATACAGCACACACTGACACATCCAAAGGCAGGAAGGTGAGAAGCACCTCACCTCTAAACCTGCTGTGAAATCCCATGAGGAACTCCCTGACACTTTAAATAGACACAACCTGCCATTAAGCATAACACAGAGGCTTTTCCTCTTCCTGAAGACCACCAGATGGCCGGGTTTAACAACACGCCACTTGGCCAACTTCAAGAGAGTAAGTGATTTGCGTGCGAGGATCTAAGTGACAAACAGGAAACTGTTGCACAGACACAGGATGCTGCCCTTGACCAGGTTTGAGCTCATCTGCAAAAGAACATCCAGCACCTCATGGCATCCCTACCCACTCCACACACACACACACACAGACTGACACACAGCTTTTACCTATCTGTGGGAAACAATGTGGCTGTGCAACCTTGTATTAATCCCTGACAGCAGTCTCTTCCAACTGCGCTTCCAATGAGCGTGAGCACCCACGGTAGCAAAAACAACACACATACTGACACTTCTGGACCACGCCCTAAAGGTGACTTTAGGGCTTTTAAATAGGTTTGCCCAATGGCAAAAGACAGGGTACGTGTGTAGCAGTGACAGGACAGTAAGATACCTGCACATGAACTACTCAACACACATAGGAGATTGCTGGCAGAAAGATATTTAGCTTTTGTTTTGAGAGATTTGTTTTGAGAGATTGAACTTTAGTTCAGCTCACTTTATCTGATCAAAGCAAAAGTTATTGTGTAACCAGTACTGAAAGCCTTGCTGTACCCTGCTGCCCTTTGGTGTAATAAAGTGGTATAGTTTTACATTGTTGTGCATGGCCTGTATATGAGTGGGAAACGAGATGGGCTGCAGCGTGTACAAACACAGGACGGAATATTTGATGAACCCCAAATCCATGCAAAGCAGCAATGACATTTGCATCAATGTTCATCTTTGTATATGTATGAAAAAATATATGCTTTACACATTCAATAAATATGAAGCAGTTAAGCAGGTAAATCACTCTCTTTTTGAAAGGGGCCTCAAATCTGGTGTGGAATGTGTGAGCAAATCTCTTAAACAATTGCACAAAAAGGCAATAAATACCCGGCATCCACACACAGAGTCCTTGAACATTTTTGGAAAAGTGGAAATCTTTTTTTAACAATTACTGTGGGCAATAAATTATAGGGAAAATGTACATAACTTAATACCTTAATCAATGAATAATAAGGATTATCAAATTTGTTTAATTTTACTGCTGCAACAACGAAAGACACAGGAGGTAATTTCTGCCAACAGCAATAACCAGCCTTTGTTAACTTGTTAACCTTTGGGTTAACAAGTTTGGGATAAATAAGGTGTGTTTTCTTCAACTAGATGTCCTAGGTTAAAAGCTGACACATCAAATTGGAACCAATGCTTAACAAAACCAAAACAATTCCTGTTTTTCATTCGCCACTATTGTAGTAGTTCCTTTTTACCTGTTGTTATCTTATAGTACAGTAAGACTGTCACTACCTGTGACCACAGCACAGAGGAGACACACAGTTTAAGTTATAACGAGCTTACAGACATTATGAATAGGTGGTCTGAAAAACACCCCTAATAATAATAATAATAATCTTTTAGTTATAATAATAATAACTAAAAGAGTTTCCACATGTAAACCAGTGCAAAAAACCGCCCAGTTACAGAAATAACAGAGTCCAGCACTACCATTGCTTAGCCAGTGCAGAGTTTCTCCCTCTCAGCTTTCAGAGCCGCTAATGGATGAGTGTTTCAACCAATTTACAGGCTCAAGTTTGCCTAATTCAGTGTGGTCTCATATACATGGGCACCACGGTGGACAGTTAAACTTGGAATGCTCATTAGAGCAAAGTTTGGCCACTGTACCTTTCATAAAATATGGCAGCGCTCTGTTTTCTGTCTCTGCCCACACTACTTACACACATACACACACCCACACACACAAGCTCGGTGTTGCTTTAACAGTCTTTTTACACTGACTGAAAGTGGCAGAGGAAAATTATTAAACTCCCTGGTCAGATCCACAAATCATCTGTAAGTGCACATTCATTCGAGCACCTGCAGTAAATACAGAACTACAACGTTATGTTCAAAAGACATCCGCAAGCGTACTTTTTGCTGGCTTCGCAGACATCTGTGATGTTGGAAAAGAGATGGTGGTGTTCGGTCTTGGTCATGGTCCCTCTGAGCTCTGTGGAGTTTTTGAACATCCGGATCAGGATCTCCAGACTGTGAAGGTAGGAGTGCTCTGAGGAGATGACCTCAAAAATGGCCTAAGACAGGAAGAGACACATATGAAATGTGGAACAAGTTCAGAGCTGTGTTATCACTCAGGGTCTTAATTCAGAGGAGTGAGCTCGATTATCAACATGTCCCACAAACCTGCAGGCTTCAGTCATGTCTGGAATGTTAATGAACAACATAGACATCTAAGCACTTCTTAGCTGGTTTTGTCCCCTTTTAAATAAGTTGTATAATCATCTGTGTCTTTCTTTAGCATGTATTTTCTTTGTCAGCATAAACAACCTTGAGATGCTAGTTGTTTTTTAGTTGCCTCTTGAAGGATTTTTTGTAGATGTGGTTGAGTATAACAAGACCAAAAAGACAGCATCACTCCCCCAGTTCTTGATAAGTATCAACCTGTGTGTGTGACCATAAGCATAGAGATATGGGAACCCTACCTCTTGCTTTTTGCGTTCCTCCTGACTCATCTGGTCAGACAAACCACTTTTCTTTACCTGAAAAGAAAATATGATTTATTACAACACCAAAAAAAAATCAAGTCATGTTTCTTTGACTTTTTGCCCAGTCTGGATCATCCATTAAAAGACAAGAAACCCTTTGCATATCAGAGTAGAAAAAAGATCTGGGCCACAAAAATGAGGAAGAGGATTTTCATTTATAAAGAAAACAAGAAATAAGCTGCAGCCATGAAACTGATAGGGAAAAGGGGCAGCTCTCTTGTACACTTAATGACTTTCAGCATTTACTTAAAACAAAGTGTGCGTGTTGGTATGCAGCTGTTGAAGTGCCGGTCGGCTGCTATTTGAAAAAGACAAAGCAATGTTTTGAAATGGACTGGGTGCGGAGAGCTATTGAATTAATCAGCCTGCGGCTTCAGTGGACTCAAGAAAGGTTGAGTGAAAACTATGTCAGTTTCTCATGTTTCACCAAAACCATCTCCTGAGAGGAGTAAAGGATATATTCCTTCCTTCCACAAGCTTCTCATCCTGTTTTGCTATAAAATGACTAAATGACCTCCTCCAGGAGCAGTATCACTTCTGCACGAGTATCGGTCCCGCAGTTCCTCAGCAAACACTGGGAACAAACACACTGGCAGCAGCTCAAACATCTCGTGCAGTCTTCCTTTCAGACAAACACTCTCCTATTTTATGATCTATCAGTTCCACAGGAGGTTGGTGTATTGGCAACAACGCACCCTTGGGGAGCCAACAAATGCATCCTTTTTTTTAGTCTGAGGGTGGAGCTTCCACAGCCGTTTGTTGTCAGATATCTAAATAAATTTATAAGTTCTCTTCTGTTTCTTTGCTCAGAATTTAGATTCCCGTAAAATTGAAAATTCAGGGATCTGATGCAATAAAGCAATAACAAACAATAATGACACAGAGCAGCTGAGCGGGAAGAGATGACAACGATAACGTGAAACTCACAAGAAGACAACCTGTACATCTGGTTCTAGGCTTCACTGGAACTAAACTGCATTTCCCGTCATAGCTTGACACTGACAGTACCTTTCCACTATTCCTAACTAAATCTGAGAGATGGGTGAAAAAAAGTCAGAGTTGGATTCACACCGACTCATAAGAAGTTCACATATAGATCCACAGCTGTGTAGCAGCTGTGATCAAAAATCACTTACTTCAGGGGGGTCTCGGTCATGCTGGCAGAGTTACCAAGCCCTCAGTTCACATCTGTGTCTTTGCTGATTTAAACAAATGCGAATATACTCTTGAGAATCTTCTCTGGTTTCTATCTAATTTGGCATTCATTAGAGTCAGAGTGCACACGCCCAGTAATTTGAGAGCCAATTCTCTTAAGCTTTTTTGTCCCCATCTTTTACCCATCTTACGCAACAAGTAAACAAACAAATAGGAATGCTTTAATGGGAAAAAACTAAGTTAGCTCATTCTCTTCTGATTTATCTGGCTTTGTCTTTCCATTCAAACCCTTAACTATATTATGCAATGCAGAGCCAGCACACATCCCACTACAGGCAACATTTTAAGCATATTTCCAGTCTGACGAGTATCCAGAGTTTGCCAACACACTGGCATCAGGCCCAGCAGTGCTTCCAAGACTTCCTGTGGCTCTGGCTGACTGTCTGCCTCCAAGTCTGCCCTAATCCTAGAAGAACTTCACTCCCTGATAAACAGAGTGAGGGGCAGAGGGAAGCAGAGGCAGCGGGAGGATGGGTATGGAGTGTGGCCAAACTGGTTATGACAGCATTCTTCAGAGCTCTGGAATTCCAAGACTACACGGCTACGGCAATGAGATCACAAGCATGCGGGGAGTCAGGAAAGACAGAAGCCAAGTGGAAGCAATCAAAACTCTGTGTCTGCTCGTGTGTTTTGTCTTACCACACTGAGCTGGCTCCAGGAGATACGTATGGGTCTGTACTGTACCACGATGTGATTGTCAGGTTTGGCTTCCCTTGATTCGGCATCCTCATCGGAGTCGTTATGTAGGGCCTTCTCTTGGTAATTCTGATACAGCTCCTCCTCTGAAATACAGTTGAATGTTATTAAAGATTCTTTATTCTGACTGTTTATGAGACGAGAAGCAGGAATGAATGCGGAGTAGACTGCGAAAGACTGAAGTGAAGAAAAGGGTGTGGTAAAAATACAAAAAACAGATGGCTGGCTCTCACCCTCACTGTCAAAGGTCCGCTGAGCGGTCAAAACTTTCTTGTCTGGACTCTGAAACAGAAGCAAAACCCGGTCAAAGTTCAGTTACATTAAAAAGACATGTGTGCCTCTGTCACCTGTCAATGACCCATGGATGCACTTTTTCATGACCCCCTTCACTGACCCCCGTCTAATTACAGAGCAATTGTGTGTCTAAGTGTGTATGTGCGGCCACAGTGTCACATTACATCATAATTCCCAACAACCACATTAATTGTTCCCTTGTAAAGCTTTGTCCCAACGTCTGCTGCAGCTAAGTTTTTTCCACAATAGTCAGCCTGTGTTGCACTTTTACAATTTGGACTTTACCCCTTCCGATTTTGAAAGTCTGTTTCAAAGCGATCTTTGTACACGGCAGTATATAAAACTATTAGAGAGATTGTGATTAACTGAATAAAGAAATTATAACCTTCTATTGCAAAGGAAACTCCTTAACTCTGCAGACAGTTAAGGAGTTGTTGTATTTCACTTATGCATTTGATCTAAGCAACAAAGTATTTCCATAAAAAAAGTAGACAAACCTTTCCATGAAACATTTAAATCTTTAGTACTATTTCTATAGGAACGTTCTAATGTTAGATTTGGCTCTTAAGAGAATCAAATACCTGAACACTGACTCTGTCAGTGGGACTGATTCATAGTGACCTACCTTATTTTTTGTGTTGCTTTTAAATATCTCCAACCTGGGGCTGGAAGCCTTTGCAGTCCTGGGGCTGACATTTTTTGGCGTCCCAGGGCTCGTAGGCTTGCCTTTTCCAGGACTGGTGAGAATTTTGGTGCCAGGGTTTGTCGGGGTACCGGGTGTAGATGGATTATCTGAAGCGAGCCCTCTGATGACGGGCTGGGACAGCCGATGATTCTTCGGGTCAGCCGACTGAGCGTCCATGTCAACTCCACTGACAACTGCCCTCCGGTAGGACGTACTCCTCAAACCCCTCCTCAATGTCCCTGGGCTCTCAGATTCTCCATCTGCAGCTTGGCCCCCTCCAGTAGAGAAGTAGGCTCCTGTTTCCACCATGCTAAGGGCTTTGAATGCTCGTTTTGAGTTCTCCAACCCCAACAGCCCTGTAGAACCTTGGATTTGTGCCCCCGAGGGAGGTGCCCTGCTCTGACGGGTATCAGACACTAACCCTTTGGGAATGAGCTGCTGGGTGCCCATCTTCAGGGCGGCGGGACTGTTGGTGCTGAGGACTACAGGGGAAGACGGAGAAAGTGACGGTGAGGGGGAAATGGAGGAAACGGAGGCAGGGGAAGAGACGTGTGCGGTGGCCTTTGAGGACGCGGGCGAGGGTGTCTGAGACATCCCGAGCAGGGAGTGCTCCGAGTCCGCCGGTGATGGGGAGCGAGGCGTCGGAGGGTCGGAAGAAGTTAAGGACGAGAAAGAAGGGATGCTGGAGGAGGAGCTGTGGGAAGGGGTGAGGGTGGACCGCGACAGGGGAGAGGAGCTGGATATTGATGAAAGGGGGGACAATTCGCAATGGTTATTGTTAGGAGTCTGTGGAGAGAGGGTGGGTGAGGAACAGCTGAGTGAACCAACATCAGGTAAGTCTGAATCCGGCCCGAACACTATCTGGTCTTCCTGTGAGCTTACGCTAAGGAAATTAGATGAGTGTCTCTGAATGTCCTGGGGATGCTTTTCAGGCCATATGGATTGTCCATAACTGGTCTTCCTGTGGCCACAGTCTCCATTTTTCACTCTGTTATCTAGTGAAGCAGATCTATTATCCTCAGACCTAAATTTGGAAAGCGAGAAGCGTCTGTTGGTGAGCTGGCCGATGCTGATGCTCCTCACGACTCTGTTTTTCCTCGTGGGTTTGTGTAGAACGTGTTTTAACACCACAGTGTTCCTGTCCAAACACTGAGGTGTCACCACGAGCCTCTCAGCAGGCTGGCTCAAAGTGAAGGAACATTTGCTGTCCTCCACAGGGAAGCTCATAGATGTGACCCCGTTAATGTGGTAACTCAGAGGTCGCGGTTTAGATTTATTTGAGTCCTGGGAGCTATTGCTGTTGTCCGTGCGTCGTTTCCACAAAGGCATGATGTTGTTATTGGACAAATCTACATCATTGCCAATATCCATGGCTGTGTTGCATCTGTGGCCAAACCTGAGTCCAAGTAAAAACACTGAAGTTCTGAAGCAGATCCCCCACCTTGAGAGAAACAAAGGAGAGGAGTACCAGTCAGAATCCAGACCACAGAGCAGTGTGCATGTCCCCAAAGTTTACTCAGACTGACCAAAGCCCAACTGAACACACACACACACACTGGCAAAAACATAAGGCAAGACGCTGAAGACAGATGATAGCTCTTTTGTATTTGCTCACTGTGGTGAAATGCCCCAATTACAAAAACGAAGCTGGCGAGATATTGTTAGCAAGCAAGCCATTACTGTAGTGCCACAGAAAAGAAAAAAAACACGCTGCGTAAAAGTTAAGGCTTTTCTTTTCATCCGTTTTAGTCCCAAAGTAAATTTTCATCTACTTATATCCATCTCTGTGAAAACGCAGAAAAACAAGCAGGCATGCCCCCCACCCCCCCTCCCCATTCAACGATAGAACTAAACTGCTTCTGCAGCAGGTTAAAGTTCAACTTACCTCTAGTCTGCCGATCCGTGGCAAATCTGGCCGCAATACCTGCGCCCTGTGGAAACTACATTCTTTGGAGGAACAACAGAAAATCGATTAAATGGGCTTCCAGGTGTGAATTCGGTAAGCTGGAACAGAAGTTACAGAAGTTGATCGGCCGGAGAATTCTGTGCGCCGCAGTAAACGCGTCTGTGCGCAGCTGAGCGCGCTGAGGAGTTTCTATGACCAGGAGGAGGAGGAGGTGGAGGCGAGGGGGAGGGAGGAGGAGGAGGAGGAGGAGGAGGGCGCTCCAATAGAGGAGTGAAGCAAACGGCCACCCTTCATTTATTAAGTCCATTCAGGGCGCGCATCAAATTGATTTTTCCACGCATAGGAGAGAAACTTTTTTTATTTGAAATATTAAAACAAAAATGGCACAATTACATAGTAGAAACGCACGTAAAACAGTTTAAAAGCTGTGTAGCATGAAATTGAAACATTTAAAAAAATACAATCTTCAGACATGTATATGAAAAAATGTACGCTTTAAAATTTTAAGTCACATTAGATTTGGAGGTAAATTCACCTGTTGCTCTTGTGCGCCATCGTGTGTTTGTTGGTGCTATTGCAACTAGTGTGCACAATCTCTGAAACAGTTGGCCATCGTTATTTAGCTGCAAATTGAAGGGTGGCGAAGTGAATTTTTCCCGTCTAAATATTTACAAATGCTCAGATACATCGGACAAGACTGGGACACGTAATATAGGCTACGGAGTAACTAAAGCATCTTGAATGATTTATGGCGTTCATTCCGTGTCCAATAAAATGTGTTTTGCAACTTGTGACTGTGGTTTTTCAAGTGCACTTCTCATTGCGCAATTCCGCGCGAGACAAAATGTACTCATAAAATAAACACAAAAATGTCCCCTTATACTTTCGTAAACGTAGGTGTCAATTTACAATGTTTGCATGAAACTGAGGCGTCAGACTTATAACAGGCTCTAATGTCCTGCTTGTTTAGTATCACATCCTGCTGTTCATCAGTTTGTCCACTAAATGGCGCAATTATCATGTTGCAATGCCAACTAGTGTTAGCTGGTGTCAACATAAATGTCATATGGATTCAATAACCTTCATCAGCATTACTACGCAAGTTACTACATTTGGTTCCGCTGTTTAAATTCTATGTTGAATTCAAAATACATTCACCTTACCTGTTGTAGCAATGTGCTTATCAATGACATCAGTTTCATGGCATAAAATGAGCATTTCCAGTTGTTTTACATACATTTGACAACTTGTTCAGGGGCTATTAGTATACTAAAGGTAAGTTATTTAAATTATGTGTTTAAACCTATTTACAATTTCATGTTTTTTTTTTCATCATCATTAGTATTAAGCTTTTATGACTAAATATAATGAATATTCCTTTTGGCTGTCAATTGCCTGCTGAATACATTCAACTCATCAATTCAAACCTGTTCAGGCATACAAACAGGTAGGAAAGGCAAAACAGAGCTATGTACATGGTTTTTTGAAACAGAAAAAAATTGGAAAAAGAAAAATGGGGGGAAAAAACTAAAGGTGTAATGTAGCTTATTAAAGTCAGTCTGTAAATTAAAAAAATGTGTCAGAACAAGCTTATATTACTTGTGATTAATTAATGTAAAACTGAGAGGACTGTCTTAAAGGGTGCACAAAAAGTATGGCATTTATAGAAATTAAAACCTTTTTAAAGAGTAATTTTAAATAAAAACGGGTTTTCTCATAAATTTGGGCACACGTTTATGTGTGTATATATAGTATATATCTATGGAGGTTCAGATTGACTATGTTTTTCTCCTCCAACAAAGCTGACAGCAGTGACAGGAACCACAAAGGTCCCACTGACAAGAATACCAACACCCTAACTGTTCTTCACACTAAGCAAACAGTCTAGCCTAAAGCAGCTAACTCTGTCTTAGATTATTGTCTTAAAAAGGTGAATTAAGAAAAGTCTTAAAATCCTCAAATAGGCTTACGTTTGAGAAGTGGCGTATATTACCAGAAAGAAAGAGTATCTTGTTGTACCAAGTGCCAAGGATTACTGCCTTACCGTTCATTCTTTTGTTTCTAAGCCGCTTAACCTGCAGGGTTGATCCAAATGTGTTCACTGCATCTGCGTGTATTTGCATACATTTGTCTGGGAAAACATTTGTGCAGCAATTTGTAGAGCTAAGTGTTTTAAATCACACTGTAAAAACATGGGAGAATCAGCTTACTTATTGTGGAGAAGGGCAAAGCTTAAGGTGTTTTCTTGAGTCAAGGCGCAGTTCTGGATTTTTTTGTGTAGTCACAGAAACAGCAGGGTGCATTTTCTCAGTCCAAGTGGGAGTTTACTTTTTCAGTTTTCTTGGGCTATTTCTGAAAATTAGCTGCTTTATCTCACATTCAGCGGCGCAGCATCCAAAGAATGTACTCTGTTATCTCTGCTTTACTGGGCTTAGGGAGGAATCCTGGAACCTTACAAGCTGGGAAAATAAACAAAACAAAATACAATGTGCACGTAAATATACCTTCAAAACATAAGCATTTATCCAACTTGCATTTATCTAAGAGAAAAAATGAATCCGCATTGGTTTGAAGTGTGACAGGGGATGCATTATTCATTATTTGCGTAGTCAGAGATTGAAATGCATGGAGATGAACTAGAAGTGTGTTAGGCTCTGGACCATGGACAGAGCAGAAGTATGTGACGGCATGTGCAAATGAGTACTGAGAGCAAAGACCTCACCACTCTAACAGAAGACTGGGGTCAAAGGTCAAAGCCATTTGGACAAATAGCTTGGATGACTGTGGTGTCTGATGTGCAAAGTGATGTTGACAGTTTGATAATTCGTCGACAGATAATTGTGTAAAAAAAAACATAGGTTGGAAATTCAGAGTTGAGGTCATTCTTTGTTATAATGACTGTGTAGAAAAAGAATGAAAAGATCTGAATGAGGAAGTCAAACATACAAACAGGCAAAAAGCACCAGGGGGGTTTGTGTGTGTGTGTGTGTGTGTGTGTGTGTGTGTGTGTGTGTGTGTGTGTGTGTGTGTGTGTGTGTGTGTGTGTGTGTGTGTGTGTGTGTGTGTGTGTGTGCACTTTGCATCACACTTCCCATTATCTGTCAAAGGCAGCCTATCTAAATGCCGTCTATAAACAGATATCTCCATTTAACAGTGTGTTGTATAACACATGTTGGTGTTTCAGCTCGGTTTAGGAGCGCCTCCACCCTCTCCTTCTCGTTCATCGTGAGTTACCAGCACAAGTTCAATGCCAGATATGAACATTTAAGCCACAGCATCATACACAACATTCCTGAGCATTGTCAGTCTTTTAGCATTTTAAAAAAAGCCCTCCACACACTGACCTTTTCTCAGCATACCTCTCTTTTTGCCTCGCTCCTGATTTTCCTCTGACTCACAGCCTATTGTACTTCTCCTACTCAGCACTGCTGTTTGCTTGCCGTCCTTGTCCCTCCCTCCCCTCACCCTTCACTTCCACCCACACGTCTCCTCATCCATCCTGTCAGAGAACGATACAGGGGAAAGCCAACAACTGTAATTACCAATGCTATAAGTAATACCGGTAGAAAAAATGTGCACTAAATAGGAAATGCTTTTGGGAGATGGAGGAAGAATAGGTATCGATAACATTATGTATGGATGAGTAACATCTTCTAAAACGGAGACATCCGCTGGCTAGTGTGAGAAAGTTTACTCACTGTAAGTGTACTTTGTCTGAACTTACTCAGTGGTTAGCATAGTTAAGTAGTTGTAGTGTTAAGACAGCAGACCAATGTGTGTACACAAGTGCATATGGAACCCGCACAGGGGGCATCTGCTCCATAATACACACATTTGAACCCAGGCTAATCACCATGGTTACAGGCCTTCAAGATTAATGTGATTGGCTGATAGAACTGCGATGACCCGTGATTGACTCTCCCCTGTGGGTTCTCATTGGATGTGTGCCCC
>JABUIW010000216.1:213411-298689 GCA_013363375.1 Menidia beryllina
TCCTTTATCTACCTCTCTTAAGCATGGTGCATTTTGAGAGAGCCTCCTCTGCTAGACGAGCGGTTCGACTTTGACCTTCGCAGACAAATGGAGCTCTGCTCACTCCCATCTCCACCTGAATTGGAAACTTCCACAATCTACACAGGCTACATGGTTGATTTTATCTGCTTATACCATGGGTGCAAGTATTATTGAAATGAGCTCCGACTCTCCCTGATGCTGTTGCTAAGTCACAGGATTTCATCATTCAAGTCTGTGACGAAAAATTCCACTTTTCTGCAGCTGGGCTTAGAGCGAGGAAAAGGATTACTTTTCTTTTTAGTTTTTCCTGGGAAAATGTGACTTCTATTACCATGTCATAGAGCTTATCTTGTCTGTTTATATCCACTGGCTATTTGGACAACGTCAGACCTTTTAGGATGTAAATTTCCCCAACCTACTCCTAAATTTCATCAGCATCCTAGTTATATTAAATCACTAGGAGGCTTATTAAATAGTATAACTTTCTATCAACATAAACAATGGCAGGCTATTGTTATTATTGAATTGTTAAGACTTATCTAAATGGTTAACAGATATTCTAAAGATATTGTCATTTTGTGCATATCATTCTCCCAATCAGATTTAAAATTATAATATGTCAAAAATGTCCTTGGCATCCCAATTCACTGGAAAATAATGTTTAAATGCAAAATTGTCCTTGATCAAGTGTACATTATTTTTGGAAACTATGCACACAAGGGTTAAATGGAAGCGAGGGACCTTTTGGCTTATTATCAATTCACAAATCAGCATTCATGATAGTATTATACTCCAGAGGTGCACATCTGTGAGTCCTCTGTCAATACTATATGGCATGTATGCGTTTTTAAACAACAGTGTAGTTCCTCAGAGGCTTTGTTAAGGGAAGCCTTTACCTATTTAAGTAAGACAGTACCGAATCACATTGTGCACATATAGCAGCAACAGGGTTAAAGGTAGCCAAGCTTTTAAAATAAAGTCTTGTATTAAATGATAAACAAGTCCTAAGTAACATGATGGAGATTTTGAAACATGAAAAAGATTACTAATGCTAAAACCTGGTCCATTGAACCGTGAGTAAGGTTTTGGGACATTTGAAGAAAGCAGAGAGGATTATGGAAACCTACAAACACTCAAATGAACAAAGTCTCGAAGGTGCATAACTGACATTTTCTAACCATGCAAAGCTCATTAAAACTTTTCTTTATTCTTTCACTTTCTGGTTTAAATCCACTGAGTTATTGGCTGAATGTCTTTGATATGTACTGTATAATATGAGTGTAAAGAGTACATAAAGATAGTGTGTCAAATAAATCCCCACCCACCAATTACATCTACAATATAGTAAGAATAACTCATTTGTATGATTTTTTGGGGCAAATTAGGTCTTCAAAATGACTAAAAAGTTCATCCCCTCTCTAGTTTCAATGGAAGTCTTATTTTTAAACTGCCATGAATGGGGTAGGTAATGATTTGCATTACTTCATCTATCTTAGCTAAGGCTGAAGAGTTGTGAACTATATTCTGCCACCCAGTAATACCCATATACATTTAATTTATGGGAAGTACACACCAACGCCTACATCTAAACAGGTAAAATAGGTTTTACTTTTGGAGTATAATGTTTTCAAAGGTGATCAGTTGATAAAATTGACACTTTCACAATGGTAAAAATAAAAAAGACTGTGATAAAAAAGAGCAAACAAACAAACAAAAAAAGAAAAACCTACATGCATTTAAAAACCAAAGACTTGGCTACAAAATAGAGGTCATTGTGTTTGCGGTTCTATGTGAGGGCTATCATTCACTGGAAAACAATCGTACCAGCTAGTACAGTTCCACCAGTGTTCCGTCTGGTGGCCAAATGGCAAAATGCAGACCGACCTGCAGTATTGCGCCTCGCCTTTTTTTGCTTTTTCTTTTTAACCAGACGCTCATTCACACGGAGCACAAGAGCCCGCTCAGTCCAGGAGTGACTAGCAGCATTCATCGAGCGAAGACACTGAATTTGAGGAAAGTATTTGGCCTAAGTTTGACATGAGGGGGAGATGGCAAATGTTCAAATGAGTGACACAACAGCCACGCAGATTTAGGGCAAAGCCATCCCACCCTGTTTCAGTTCCCTGTCAACAGTTACAATAGTATATGCCTGCAAGCTATGAAACCCAACCCTATCTTATCAAGTGCAGGCTGAGACACAGCCTCAAAACCATGTAGTATGCCTGTGTGTGAGGGACAGAAGGAGTGTGCGCTTGTGTGTGTTTCCCAGGAGGCATAGGGAATGAATTCAGTCCGCAGGAATGCACAGCTGAGTCTGGGTGTTTTTACATCAGAACACCTACTGTATGTTTTTGGATAAAACTATGCTACCTTCTAAGCCTCTTATTTTATTTGGTCTGCGGCGTCTGTTTGCCCTTGACGCTCGGCCCTGAGCTGCATTTTGAAAAAAAGAAAAACTTAAACAAAACAACTTGTTCTCTGTGAAATTCGTTTTACCACCTGATGTGGAGAAAGTTCAACGCGCTTGGCCAACACATTGGGTGGCAATAAGGAAAGTCTTGCATCATTGAACAAAAGTAGATTCATAATTATTTTCCAATTCTCAAAGGAAACAAAATTTAATACAAATCTAAATTCCTCTTATTGAAAGATTTTGGTTCTGTAAAATGTTTTATTTTGAGTGGAAGGTTGAGAGGCTGTGATTTCAAATTTCCACTTGGACTCCTTTCATATATTCATTTAATCTGTGATTCTTGTCTACATAATGTCCTCTGAACATGTATGTGCTTATCTGTGACGGCAGCTGTTCAAACCTAAGAGAATATCTTCATTTTGTCCTGGCTTGAACACTTACTCTTTACCGCCTACAGTTCTCTGAAAATAGACAAATAACCCACAGGGAGCATGAAGCACAGTCAGAGCTCTGCACCTTTAGAAACAGTAAATTGCCTTTTGCCAACCACATTACCATCACCCAGTCTCACTCTTCACTCCCCTTCAGACTTTTCTGACATGTTCTTGAGTGTGATAGGCAAAGAATACTGAAACATGACAAAAATTGATGACTTGGAGGATGAAGGACAAGGTGCAATTGAAATTAAATGTTAAAGCAAAAAACATCCTCTTTGCCTGTACTCTAACCAGTTGTGAGTTTTATTTGCATGACCCTGGAGGGAAAGCCCAAATTGAAACTCAGATGAAAAGCTTTTTTGGAGCAATGAAATAGTCTTAGCAAAGATTGGCCGAGGGCCAAACACTGAAACAAAGAGCTCAAAATTGCAAAAGTTAAGCGGAAAGAAAATTGCACACACATGTGAGCAGCTTTTAGGTATAAAATCCACTAAGAGCGACACATTAGACACTGATTCTCTGACGTAAGAAAGCACTAGCCACGGCAATCACATAGAGGCTTGGACCTTAGTATCTGTGCTGATTCTGCCTGAATTTAACTATACTCACTGGTTTCATAACTGATCATACAAGCCCAGTGAAACATAGCTGTAATATCAAAGGGATTTTTATTACTGTGATATTACAAGGCAAACACAATGATGCAAATACCATAAACTGGTTCATGCCAGTTCATAACACCCACAAATCAGTGTAATGACATACTGTACAAGTAGGGAGTGGATGGAGATGTAACAGATTGCTGCAGACAGCGTCAATTAAATGGTGGTTTAAGTGTGTTGTTGTCATGGTGACGAAGCTAGTGGGCTACCTCTCCGTTTCATATCAAATGCTGTTGCTTTTGTTTGATAATCTTTAATCTTACCCTTGGTCCTGAGTGTCTCTTTGTTCCTATGCTAGTGTCTGTCGGACTAGTTGAAGAACAGTTCTATTTAAATAGCATCCAACTGCCTTGTCTTCTGCACCGCCCCACTCTTTGTATGTCTCCTTCCATTTTTTTCCCCCAGCTGTGCCCTCTGTCATGTTAGCATGTTCGACAGTAACCAGACATTGTAGCACGAGGTTCTGTGGGGGTGGAGTATTTGTGCCACAGGGGCTTTACAGTTCCTCTCCCCCCATGTTTCTAAAGAAATTGTATGTTTAGTTGTTTACCCTGATGTTCAGAGGCACTAAGGTAAATGATTTAGTGCTATCTTCCTAATCTGAGAGAGAAAGCCTATCTGGAGAGGCGTGGGAGTGTGGAGTATTTTGATTTAAGTGACCTTCCTCTACTATGCTGTCTGGCTTTGCTGCAAGTCTACGCAGGTACAAAGCAGAGACAGGCAGACAGCCATTGAGACAGGATCCTATCAGTTAAAGCTATTACTGTCGCTGCAAGACGGAGCAATTCGTTTTCTGCACGCCCTTTTTGAAATACCAGCTGTATATTACATTATTGTATAAGAAATGGATATCACATTGATAGTGAGCTGTTGCAATCGATGCATGAATCCTGGTGTGGGTGACACTGAGCGCAAAGCAGGATTCACTCTAGATAGACAACAAGCTACACACACCTAAAGCCAATTTACTATAATCAACTAACTGCAGACTGTGTGAGGACACAAAGTATCCAGATAAAACCCAAGTTTGGGAGGAGTAATATACGAATTCACAAGCAGCCAGCAAGTTTGGACACGAAATATTATTTCTGTGAAATTACTTTTTCCAAACTGAAAACTAGAATCAAAGCTAATGGCAAGCCTCCAATAATGACTCAATACATACTTGTTTAGCAGATTTTTCAAGGAAAATCAACACAAACATTTTTCAGAGGAACGGAAGGATTGCATCATATTTTAGAAATGTTCCTCAATAAGAAATATGCAGACAGGTGTGGCTTTTCAGAAAAGGACGGTCATTGGTGAAAAATTAAATGTAACCACAGGAAGAAAGTGAGCAACGTTTTATCTAATTTGACTACAATGACAGAATTGTCTTTTTACAATCGTTCCCACTAACACATTGTAAGCCATAGGAACCATAACTACCTCGTGTTTAAAAAAAAAAAAAGCTTGGAAAGCTCAGCTTTTTTAAAATCCTCCACATTCCAAATAAATTACCACCATGTGACTGTGTTGTAGTACAGCACACTTTTTAAAGCAGTTTGCAAAACTATCATAGAAAGAAACCTACATGTTTGTAATCTTGGACACAACATTCATTTATATATATTCCAAAAACTTGTTTAGATGTAGAGCTACAATAGCACTAAGAAAACATAATAATCTGCCCCAAAATCTGTACTATATGTTGTTTTTTCTTTTTTTCACCAGGTGAACTGCTCTGTTTTATCTGCTTGGCTACTCCGTAGGTCTGATTCAAAATCTGTCCAATGCTCTGTCTGCTCATTCTCAGTGACTCATCAGCAGATTTCTGCAGTTAATTTCTTCAGCACAGTTCAAGCAATTGATGGCTGGATGTGAGAAAATAAGAATGAGGGTCATTTATTCACACAAATAGATGTAGAAAAGGAGATAAAAGAGAGAAGACAGCAGCTTCATAAGAAGAATTCTACACTATGGCTCAGGAAACGTCTGATGACTCAGGCTGGCTGGCGGCGAGTTCCCAAGCTGGGACACGGAAAGCATGAGATGTAGACAAGTATGAGCAGGTAAAAAGCAAATCAGCCAGAGATGAGGAGGAAGGGAGGAAGAATAGCGAGGATAGCTGAGAAACAGACAGATGAACGCAACACGGGCCTGTTGGGAATCACTGTTAGAAAACAACAGACGGGAAGGTGCGGACTAATTATAATGCACGATGCAAGTACATGATGCTGAAGCTGGGCTAATTGTGTGGACTCTTTGTGCACGTGCGTGAGTATGCACTGGAGTCTGTTGTCTTTGCATGAAGGATTTATCTTTGCCCAGCAGGCAGCGTTGTACCATATGGTCCACGAAGTAGATATTCCTAAAACAACACACAAACACTCACACTTAGACACAAAGGCATGCGAGCCCACTCGTGGACACAGACATTAGCGCAAGCACACACATTCGCACACAGAAAATGTGACGGGGAGGAAGCTGAAGAAGACAGACATTGCTGAAGAAGACGGAGCCATCTGCCCATACTGGTTTTCTGTGATCCACATATCACAAACCAAATAATGAATTACAAAACAAGCTAGCAGTAGTGTGCTGAGATGAGCAGTGTATTATCTATCCATGTAGAGATGCAATGGAATGAAAGAAGTGGAAAATAGAGAACAATTAGTTAAAAAGTACAATAACCACTGTGAGGTTTGTTTTACTCTCCGGAGAGGAAGTTTGAAAAAGTTAATAAAATGACGAGATTTCCTCCCTGGATTCTCCTAAGACACTAGGCGCTCCATAGGGGGGCTGGTTGGGGTCCACTAAGCCCCTCTGTGCCCATATGGTCTGGAGGCTTACACACCCAGAGATGTCATGAGAGGGCAAGCCCAGAGACTGGATCCACTGGCAAGAAGGAACAATGAGAAGGGAAGTGGGAGACTGGCTGCAGGTTATGAGCATTCAGATATGCGCGCTCATGAAAAACAGCCGTGTCTGGGTTCAGACGGCTACTTGTTAGCCTTCAAGAACGTTAGGGTTTATCTGATCAAACTAGCTCAATGAGATATGACATCATGGAATTTATGTGTGCACGTGTGTCAGGACAAATAAATAAAGAGGCATAATTACTCTGTGTCATGTGACCCCCCTGCACAGTTATCAGCCTGAATGCGAGACCTGCAAAGTTACTGCAGGCTATCCTTCACAGCTTTGAGCTATCACCTCTCTTTTTTACATCTTCATTTGTTCTCCTTTATCTCCTAAACATGCTTTAATGTATTCAGTGCTAAACGAAATGATTAAGGATGCACCAAAACCATTTCCATAGCATTCAGGGAATTCTGACAAAACTTCTCTGGGCTGCTAGGCTTATACATTCCAGGTCATTTCAATCAGTTAGCAAAGTTCAAAGCAAAATATTATTTGCCTTAATCCCAGAGCTCCTTCTATGCGGGGGGAAAAGACAACAACTGCGTTGGATAACCATAGAAGGGAAAACAAAAGGGAGCTTTGCTTCATGGAGCGCATTGATCTCTGGGAATATTTGGGTTATCCTTTAATATCTTAAAGATGTTGGTCACATGAATTTGTTTGCCAGTTCAGACCTGAAACATCTGGTGAGTCATATAAATGTAATCTCTGTCAGGGCAGATATGATTAATGAAGCTGTCCCAATCCATCAAAGTCTACTTCATAACAGGTATGGAAAGAACACAAGACAGAGCTTTATTTGAATTTCTTGTTAGTTGTTTTCTTTGGGGTTTTGTGCTGTATTACTTTATTCAGAGTGTATGACTACTATCCAGAATGATTGTCACAATTACAAATCTAAGCTACTTGTTTCTACACTTTGAGCAAAACTAATCCACATGTGCATGCAGCTTCATGTATTGCCCAGTGTTTCTCTTGTAAAGTGTAGGGAAAAAAAACAATTACAGGCCAGATGATAAAGACAAAAAGATGGTTTTACAATAGGATAAAAAGAGTAAAATTGTGAGTGAAAGAAGTAGGTGAAGACATACGCGGAGAACGGAGGAAGCAAGATGAGTGAAAGGAAAAGGAAAAGCAGCACAAGGACTGACACTGAGTCACACTGCAAGGCAGGAAGTCTTCGATGGAGACACCCTTCCTTCCTGTCAGCACACTGATCACCAACACTGGACACCATTCAGTCTCACATCACATGACACATGTGACAAGTATTATGGGGCACAGTGCCGCATGCTGTGGCACTTCCTTTTTATATGAAGTGGAATGACTTTGCTTTATGTGACCAATGTAGGTCAAGAGTTTAAAACCATGTATGAAATCAGTGAATTAGTATCAGCAAATTGCACTGTAATCAGACTTACGTCACAATGATAAGAATGACAATATGTACTTTGTTTCTTGCCTGATAAAGATGGCTGTCTAATAGGTGGACAAATCCAGCATGATTTCATCATTTGGTTGGTAGGTCTCTGACTGAAGTCAACATCTTTTTATTTTTGGAGCTCAAGATCAGATTTTTTCCCCCTTTTTCATTCATCAGATCAGAATGACCAATCAGTGGAAACGCAGGTCAGAAAAATGATCATGACGTCGACAAGATTTACTGAGTTTGTATTGAACGAAACAAGGCTAACCTTTTGTGCGTTCGCATTTTCTTCATGTTTGAGACCCACACCTGTTTAAAAAGGAAGGGAAAACATTCTGTGAAACACCTCTACTGTCCAGATGTGACTTAAATGCCAACAAATGATGGACTCACCTTAACTAAAAACTGCACGGACGATGTGCCCTCCACTTCCCGACATCAAAATGAAAACTTTCTATTCAGTGTAAAATTGGATCTGAAGTGCCTTCTCTGATGCTGCAGAGGAGCCAGATTGGTGACAAGAGTGTAGCAGGACCAGCGATGTGGGTCAGTAGACTGGAGAAAGAAAGTATCACAGGAGACTTCCTCCTCCACAGCTCCACACAGGATATAAGCAATTTCCTCACAGCCGAGCCTCTCTAAAATTCAGAGAAACCCATTCAATGCAGAGGGTCCTATGTGGGGCATCTTTTACATCATTATGATTACGAATGCCGCTATCATCGCAAGACAATGTGCAAGTCCATGTTGCTGTGAATGGACACACACCAAGAGTTCATTTCCAGCACAAAAATAACACACCGGTTTCAGTGAAAATGAAAGAGACATGAGTGACTCAAAGCATAATAACCTGGTAATACTTGTTAACAGTGACTAGCAGAGGTGTGCTGAATTTGGACTCTAGTGCTATAATTTCACACTGATTTACTGCAGAAGTCTGAGTCAGAAACTCTGGTATTCCGTCATCCAAAAATACTGCAAGTCATCCGGCTAATGTGATGCTTTCAGATTATTTAAGACTTTAAGAATAGCAAATGTATACCTGAAGACTTTACATAAATTCTTTCTTGTTATATTTGAAAACTCTGGGTCATCCTCTGTAGGTTGCTCTCCCACATTGTTCTTTTTCCCCTCCTTGGTCGCTCAGGTTATAAAGGAAACGTTGCGTAAACCTGCCTCGGGGGAGAAGTTTGATGATAAATCTGGACTCCGTTTCCGATGAAAGAAAAAAAAAAGGCCAAGGTATCGAAAGCGAACAAGACTAATAAAAACAAAAGAACTGAAGTGAAAAGACACACATTATTGAATTCTTGGAACAAAGAGAAAGAGAAACTAAAATGGACAAAGCAAGTGATCACCGAAATCACTGAACACAATGTAATGATGAGGCGAGTGGGAACACGGCAAAGATGAGTAAGAGGGTAAAGATGATGGAAAGAGTAAAAAAAAAAGATTATAAATGGGAGGGGAAGGTCACGGGTGCCATGGCATGTTAGACTGCTGAAGTCACCGTGATGACAGGAGGGCAATACCAGGGTGGTAGGAGGGAGTCATGTGACCCAGCATCAAGCCCCTGAGGAGGATGCGACTAACCCTCTTTCCTCAACCACGTTTCCACCAGATGGGGGGAGGGAAAGGAAAGGAGGGCAGGAAGATGAGCCTGTACGTGGACAGCAAATCACAACGGTAAGATATGCACATTTGTTCAACAGCGCTGGAAACTGGAGAGGCAGGATTAAATGATGAGTGAAGACATCTTTCACCAGAGGGACAAGGTTCATGCCCCACTGACACCGAGCATCCTGTCCTGGTGAAGTGAACACAGCAAGACACCAACTCCTGCAGGAGCCAGCCAAACCAGATTTTCCAGTTAAAACTTAACAGCTCACATTACAGCTCGGCAAATGGATTGAAATTTCAAAAGTAGAAATCACGGACTCTGTAAATGTCACTATTGTGCGCTTTTAAACACATTCCCAGTTTGAGCTGAAATAAACTGTTTACTGTCAGGAGGCAGCGCAATAAATTGTTAAATTATGTTTATCTTGTTTTCATTATTGTCAGTGGATGAATTTGGGATTGCCAATTAAAACAAGACGTCGGTAAATTAAACAAAGGTTGAATGATTGGATAGTAAAACACATTTTCACCTTCAGCCGGAGCAGATGAACCTCTGCATACAGCAACACTTTCATCCAATGACAAAGCTAAGATTTACGTGCCCCGCATAGAACCTGTTCAGACTTAGGAGTAAGAGAGGATGATGAAAACTGAGAATTTTACCCTCAAAATTTACCCCCTGGAATTTTGAGAAGAATTTCCAGAGACTAATTTGCATGTTGCTTCAACTTGCAATAACGTTTTTGAAAAAAATACAGATCCAGAAGAACAAAAACGTTTTTAGACAAACCACACAAAATAATATGTAACTTTTAAGTTGCCAACTACCTCCACTACAGTTATGTTGATCTTCTGTGCGGTGGCGAGCAGGAAGAGCTCTGTGGTTTGAGGGATCCGTCGCTGAAGGAAGCAGCCTGCTCAGGGCTGGAAACGCAGCATTATGAGTGATGCAACAGAGCAGAAAACCCTAACAATAACTCAAATGGTACTCCAAGGCAGAGTAGAAGTAAGAAAAACTAATGATTTTAAAGCATCACAAGCTCAGGACCTTCATGAATGTTAACCGTGCAACACAATTCACATCGGGACTAAATTATAAAGCAGGATTTAAGAATTTAAGAAGTAAATTATACACAATCTTAATTGAAAATAAAACCTACACCAGACCAAAGCATGCTATTCTGATTTCATACTGTCAGGAACTATGAATATTAGTATCTTATAAAAATTTAGCTTTGTTAAAATTCTGTTGCAACATTGAAAAGTGAGCAAATGCGTCATTTCCTCATAGCTCACATTTCAAGTAATTACACAAGTATAAACATTAACAGGGAAATTTCAGTCTTCCAGTAAGTTATCTTTGAGGTTTACACTAAGGAACTACATGTGAGGTCTGTTCTGCTGCTATGTGGACTGAAGGTAACACTCTTATCCGAGGTGTTCTGACTCTACAGCTACAGATTGAATCGTACTGATAACCCAGTCGACTTGCGGCGTATCAATCCACCAGCAACTCTAGGAGCCTTTTCGAGCACCATGGCAATTGAAACATTGATAGTGATGGAGCTCAATTACAAATCGGGTCCTGGAGCATTTCTCGTCCTCATTGACACCAGTGAACAAAGGCTATTAATCCACACAAGGGACAATGTGAGTAACTAGTCCTGTCTGACAGCTCCTTTGGCCTAGTTTCCTTTTCAGATTGGGCTCTGGTGTGAACCGAGACAACTGTGCTATGATTGTGTAAAGATGGGTATAAAGAGCATCTTGACTGCGTGCCCAGTGGGATCAATCTTGTGACACAGTGGGGCGGTGTCTGGGGGCCTTTTTACACCAACTCTATGCGCTCTTTTATCACAGCTGCTTGTGTTTATCCGTTTCTTGTTGCAAGTTGTTTACTTCTTTTTTTAAGCCGATATTCCTCTCATGCCTCTCACAGACATGACGATAGAAAAAACAAGCAGCGGACCTGGAAGGAAATCTGTCAGCTCACACCTGTAGAGGAATGCGATGAAATTAAGTGTATGCAACCATTTCATTTAGCTTTTTATTCCACTTTCTCCATCTTTTTCCATTTCTCTGTTAGCTCAAGCCTGAAGACATGTCCAGACATTACAGTTGAAGGAATGCCTGGAATGGCAGGAATTCTGGGGCATTCCCATCCAGACACAGCCAGCTCGGAGTGAGAAAGCCACTCCCTGGTCTACAGAGAAGGCAGAATGAAAGAGCTAATCGACCGTCAGTCATGACGCCTCTGGCTTTCGACTGGGTTTTGTTAGAACCAGAGGACGAGAGTCAAGCCCACACTTTGAGAGAAACGCAGCAAAACTGTAAGGCCTAATATGGCCCACTGTTCCTGCACAGGAACCTGGTACCGCAGACCGGTTGAGTGATGCCTCTGCGCTCTGTGTATGAACAAATGTCTGGTGATGGAATGCTTCAAGAATCTCAAGTGCCCTGTATTTAAAGGTGCAAAATGTAGGTTAACTAACACGTGTGCGCTCAAGTGTGATTGAAGCGGGAAAACAAAGCTAATTCAGCCAGTGAGGATAAGAAATAGAAGCTGAAAATGGATATTCCGCTGTCGTTAAATAAAAGCAAAACTGAAAACTGCTGAATTGGACTAAAAACGAGCACTGACATGCTTTTTTTTTTCAAAGATCAACTTTAAAAAGATTGGATGTGGCACAGTAAACAGAGAGTGAGTCATCTGACAGATGAGAAAAAAGCAAGGCTAATAGAGTTGAATGGATTTCAAAGAGCAAGCCGACTTGAACAGAAACGGTGCATAACGGGCACATCTGCCAGAAAAAAACGGGGAAAAAAAAAAAACGCAAAGCTACTCTGTTGAATACAAGAGAGCCTCAAAAATAGCAGGATGACGCCGGCAGAGAAAGAGAAGCCTGTAATTCAGCAAGGAGCCTATATAGTGATTAAGTCCCATGTAAAAAATGCAAACACACACACCACCCACTCTTTCTGTTTCTGTCGCAACACTTCCTGTCAGAGCAACTGCTTCCAAAAGCAACGGCGAGAAGAAAACCCTAGAACCAGACATAACCCTCGTACCGATGGAGGAAATCGAAATTTGCTCATTCTAACCAAAAACAGGAAAGAGTTATCCTCACATCTACGCTGTAGATATTCCTTTTAGAACTAAATTCCACACCCCCGGTCATGAGGTCAAAGAATATAAATGTTCGTGGCGACTGAGAGAAAGATGATCAAACAAACAAGGCCCCTCTCGCAAACCGGTCACCAGTCCAACAGCTCGACTCACATAGGTCACGAGGCCACCATGAGCAGCAATACCACATCCCTACCCCCCTTAACCATGGCAACCACACCACATGATCATCTCCAATGACCAACTACCACTGACAAGCCGGGCCATCTGCAAACCTGATTTCCCTTTGGCTGCTAAGGAACCTGACAGCTTGAAAATATACTAATTCCAGTCCATGAAATCCAGTGGCAACAAAGCCATCTTCTAGATCAGTGTCACAGTAACATATGGGCACATGAGAGGCCCAATCAATTCAAACCACAAACACGGAAACAACACGGGCGTGCTGTTGCGCAACAAAGAGAGCCGGAAGTGAAACTTTCACCTTTTTTTGCTTCCTACAAAGTGAAAGATAAAAAGAGAGGGGAACTCAACGGGGCTCTTTCTCTCCAAAGGGCAAATTCTTCTGCTATCAGATGTTTATGCCACAGCACGCCGGTCACAGAGGAGGGTGTACGTTTACAGTAACTGGGGCATGGCAGTAAAATCCTCTCCCTCTTTTCCAGTACCAGTCTGAATATATTATCTCAAACACAAAGTTTGATTTCCGCCCTGTTCTCAGCTGATCAAGCCATCTGCATCAGGACCTCTCACATAATGCTCCACTAGCCTTGACTTCACAACCATAACATACAGTAGGCTGGAAGTGGCCACGGCTTGTGGTGGATGTGTGAAAGACCTGAGAACCACTACCTCACGGCCGCCTTGAGGCAAAGCTCCTCTGCACACAAACCAGCTTCGGGCCAAATGTCCCAGCAACACAAAAACTTTGCTCCTCATTTCAGCATCCCGGTTTTGATTGAAACTGTATCGCCAGGTTCTAACACACCAATATGTGATGGCACCTGTTGAATGTAGACTGATCCCCCACCACCTTTGCCCTGAAGTCCCTCGCCAAAACCACAGAATACATATGATAGCACTGATTACACCGGCAGACACAAGTCCCAAACAGCGGTCCTCACATCCTCCGATAACCACACGAGACACACAACACAGCACACACAGATTGGAGCAGGAGACCCCGTCCTCTCAGACAAACAGGACTCTGTAGCCAGGCTTGTGTATGTTTGCTCTGTACCCCCTCCGGCCATGCTGCGGTCCACCATCCAGCCACGTCTAGGTAATCCCTATTGGTAAACAGCAGCAGGGCAGGAGCCTGCTCGGTCCTGCCCGCCTCTCCACATCACACCACTGCACCCACACACACTGCGGGCAAGGCAGAAGCTCCGGGCTGACAACACTGCTACACCCACACACTCAGAAGAGACGTTTCCTCTGAGCTGCGTTAACTGGCCTTGTCTGGTAGGATGCCGAGCAGATAGAGGCGCTTTGCTGTCTCGGCGTTGGTCAGTCTCACCAAAGAGATCGGACTGACAAAATGTTTCTGCGCGCTTTAAAAATTACCTTTGCGCTCATTCCTGCTGTCGTGGAGCATCGCAGGCACTCGGCCAGCCTGAGAATAACACAATTCCGACACCACCGACATGTAAACACTGACAGAAACAGCAGGGGGGGAGCTACTCAATTCTTTTCAAAGTCGTCACACACACGGAGAAAAACACCCTGTGTTGTTTTCTTTCAGTTTGGTATATTACATCACTGTGGTTTCAACTGTAGCCACAATGAAGTTCTGTTGTGTGAGAAACAGCAGCCTGGCCAGGCAGCAGGGGAAAGACAAAAAGTGGATTTTAGAGCAAAGGGAAAGGGTGCTTTCATGTTTCTTCTATAACCACGAGAAACACCCTTTGCATAAAAGGTGTTCAGTGATTTTTTTTGTGAGTCCAACAGGAAGAAAACAGCAGCATAATAGCAGCGATTTTCCACCGCAGTCCTGTTTCCTGTTAGCATGTGGAGCACTATACATCCTGAACTATAAGGAAACGTGTGCTTTGGATGACTAACTTAAGTCAGGTTACCATGAACTATGAACATTCAACTTTTCAATGAATTTTTTCCATTTACACCATGTTCAGCTTCAACTACCTCCTGTAGAAGACTTGTAAATAATGTCAATAACAGATCAAATATGGAAAAATAAAACACAACCAGGTCTCTCTTTTTTTAAAAATGCCATTTGTATTAAAAGTCTTTTTGTTTTTAAAACAGACAGCCCACTGGTAAACGGCTGGTCTGAAATTAAACTTACAATCAGGTTAGATTTGTCAACAGTAAATATTCACATATCCTGTTAAAAACCAAAAAAATTAACAGAACAAACAGAATTCCTTTGATTCAGGTGGCCTGGAAGGTAAAGTGATGTGAACTGTTCCTGTACCTGTGCATTTCAAGATATAGATCTGGCCAGACCAAGCAGACATTGCAGTATGCAAACAGTTCAAAAGGCCAATGTAAAACATTAAAAAAAAAACACCATTCCACTTGAAAAAAAAAAAAAAAGTAGTACTTTGTTTTTTATGCTGTCTGTCTCCACCATTACAAGATTATCCAGTAGAAGAGTTCACTAGCTTGTAGATTGCCATGTTGAAGGGTTCTTTTGGTGATAAATGTAGGTTGGCACATTATCTGAACAGCTGATTTGTTTTGGAAAGGCACTCGACACAAGGGCGATGATGTCAGCGTCCCCATATCACGTCAGCTAGGGTCCTGTCACACATCGAGGAAAACGTCGAGAAAAAAAAAAAAAGGGAAAAAAGTGGCTTTTGTCAAGTTTACTCCACCAGATATGTGGTTTCTTCTGGCTTTGGAAAAAAGAAAGAGGACTCAGTGCCTCAGAGCGTTGCTCCTAACTGGGTTAGGGCGCCCAAAATTTGACCCCGCAACTGTGCAGTTACTTAACAAAATATATTCTATCTCCCTGTCTTCTTATACACAAATATCCATTTAAGAGTTTCTCTAAGTTTTACTCTCCGTATCTTTTCCACTGGAGTTTACTTCCATTCGGGAGTACAGTTGGAACTGGCAAAGAGGGGGGGGGGGGTCTGTCTCGGTGTTGACATCCATAGTGGACACTGATCGTGCAGCAAAGATACGCCAACCCAACAGAATTCCTGATGAGTGGACCCCTCCCTCTGTCTCGGTTGCTCCCCTCCTCCTCCCGTTCCCCTGCAGCATTCCTCCCTTCATTTTCCTCCAAGGCCAGGGTGAGACATGAAGAAGAGCTCAACAGTACAGACTTGCTGCAACACACTGAACACACAAGACACGAAAAAGGGTCATGAGTAAACACCAGCATTGAAAGATCTTTTTTTTTTTTTTTTTTTTACAAGTACTTTGCTTGATATGGCTGTTGTGGGCTGTGTTCCAAAAAAAAAAAAAACTTGCTGATCCCTGAACTTAGGCCACACTAAGAGCTCTGGAATCTCCCAACTCCTGTTAACCACTTTGTGAAAAGCACCCCTTTGGCAGCTGTTTAACAGTGTCCAACCACAAAGTTTGTAAATCCAATTAAATCAGTCCTAGCTCATAGCTCCAGTTCTGCAAATCAGCCCGACACTTCCCCAGGCTATTCAGCAAAACTAACTTCTATGAGTGCACAGCTGATGATGGAAAAACTAAATATTCACAAATGTAAAAATACAGTCATCCTAAGGAATCTCTACTTTCTGTGCTACTTATACTACTCTATAACAGGAGTGTGGGTTAGACAGCTCAGTGTCAACTTTATACTGTCTGTGTATGTTGTATGAACTTACCATTGCAAACTTAAAACTGAGCAAAGGATAAAACTTTATGATTGTCATTTTGCTTAAAGGATCACACAAGACGAGCAGCACTGGTCGTCGCCGTTTGGTGTCGAGGCATAGTTCATCTGTCGGACTATCTCTGCAAACAGTTCGTCTACAGAGCTTTTATTTTTGGCTGAAGTTTCCATGAACGGGCAGTTCCACTCGTCCGCCAGAGCCTTCCCCTCGCCGGACGAGACCTCCCTTTCCCCCTCCAGGTCCACTTTGTTTCCAACCAGAATCATCGGCACTCTCTCGTACCTTTTCACCCGAATGATCTGATCCCTCATGGGTTTGATATCCTGGAAACTCTGCTGGTTGACCAGGCTGTAGACCAGGATGAAGCCCTGCCCGTTTTTGATGTAGAGGTCTCGCATGGAGGCGAACTGCTCGGTCCCCGCGGTGTCCAGGATCTCCAGGACGGAGGGAGAAGAGTCCACTTCGATCTCCTTCCTGTAGAAATCCTCTATCGTCGGGTCGTACTTCTCTATAAAAGACCCAGTCACGAACTGGACAGTCAATGCGGATTTACCCACTCCACCGGAGCCGAGAACCACTACTTTGTACTCTCTCATGGTTCTCAAAACAGCTAACAGTCCTGCTACCGCTCCGCTGTGCACCCGCTAGCCGTCTCGCTGGGTTTCAAACCGCTCACCGCTGCGCCACCGCCGGCAGTTTTGTACGAGCTTTTGTATGTCGATGGAAACGGGGCGTGGCCGCCAACTATCGCCGTTCGGCAGGGCGCGGGTGTTTCGGAACCGCGCTCAGCATTTATGCAGAAACATGCTGAGTTCCCGACGATAACGCGGCCGGTTCTTGTCAAAGCTTCCCCCCGTTTTCGTTCAAGCAGACAACGTGTGTCGGTTGCTCTCTTTGGGAGTTAATTCATGAACCATGCTAAATTGCCACTTCCTGTTAGCACTTTCAAAGTGAAGGTACTTCCAGTGCACTGTTTCAAACAACGACGACCTAATTGTGTTACTGGAACTTTCTTTGAATTGTTTTATTTAAAAAACATGCTAATATAGTTGTTTCTTGTATATTTGAGGTATGACGTATTATTTTTTAAAGATGCTACTATTGTTTTGAAGGTTGACTATGACACTTCCGGTATGGTACTTGCTAACTAACGCAAACTTGTCGGCGCCACGAGCACTCTGAACTTCCTGTTCGCACTCAGCACGCTTTCTGCGTCCTACGTCATTCCCTAAATATTCTCCAATGTTTAGTTAAAGGTGCAGTGAGGCTGATATCGCAAAGTCAGCGTTGCTTCTGCCCACAGTACTCACGCAGACTTGCCACACCTTAGTTTCGACATCACTGATCCTCGAGCTTACTGACGCTTGACTCATTGTACAACTTACAGGAAATGTCGATCCCCTGTAACTAAGTAATTAGCTTTATGATTCGTCTTTCCACCTGAAGACGTCAAATTACTTTCAAAAGTATAAAACAAAAAAGAGTCCAACTCCTATGTGGGCAAAGGACTACAAAGCTTAAGAACATGCAGAATATTTTCTAATTCAGGTGATAAATAGATTTTTTCAGATCTGAAGGATTCCTCTTCTTATCATTTCTAAGAAAATAAAAGGACGATACATTACTTAAGGAAATAGATTAAATAACAGAGTGTGACTCACCATTCATGTAATGCATGACTCCACATGTGACACATAATGAAGGCTGGCTTTTGTCTGCGTGCTTATTTTTGTTTCTTGTTGCAACCCAGTATCAGATTATTCTTTATCCTCGTTCATGAACTTTGAGCCACTTTTTTATAGAAATGTGTAAAGTATGTCACTCACAGCCACTGGAGATGACTGTTTAAGTCTTATAACTGTTATCTGTGGCAATAAAACCTGCGGAGCACAATCCAAATGAAAGATATTTGTGGTCAAATTTGAATTAAATAAATTATTAAAATAATAAAATTTCTTTGGATCTCCAGTTGCCTGCACTGTGCCTGTAAGCAGATTGCAACGATGATCAAACTCCATTTCAGACTTCATGACCACAAGGGATGGTTGGGAAAACTTGAGAGGATCAATAGAAGTTCAATTCAACCGCAAATTCTCATCAGGCAGTGATGCAGCATACACACATACCATGTTATTAGACTTGTGAATGGGAAAAAACAAATCAGTGAGTCATTATGTGTCACTGTGGTTACTGATGCTGAATTTCATGTTCCTAAATGTTCCTATATTTTCACACAGATGCAATTACAAGCGGATACAAAACAGGAAGTCAGCAGATCTTGCTAAAGGGTTTACTTTTGGTGACAACAGGTAAGACATGTGGATTGAGTAGTCATGGGTTTTTTTTTCCAACTGCCTTGCAGCCAGGCACTCCCCAAATCTCATTAAGAAACAAGTTAGAGCTTATGTGAAGACAGCCAGCTATCTGCCCCCATGGTGAGTGAGGGGTAATGTGAGCTAAGACCTTGTGATGTGACGTGTCACATCTGTGAGAATAATCACCCTGAATGGGGAGTAGTCTTTCCCCCCCCATGAGACAGGAGTTTGTTTTCCCAGACTACTGATAATTAGATATATGCTCACTTTGACAGTTAATGATATGCCCCCGGGTGAATACTCAAAAGCAAAAGACCAAAGAATAAAATAATATTTTTACTTAGTTGCCTTTGAGTCATCAAGCAATATCAGTGGGAGCTGTTTCACAATGAAAGAAAAACTCTTCCTTTGAAAAGCCTCCAGCAAGTGTAAAGATGAGACGCTTTGATTTAATTCATTTGTTGAAACACGTAGGGCTATGCTTAATGCACAATGGTAAGACAAACAAAGGGCAAATACAATGCTCTCAGTCAATCCAAAATACTATTGATATTCAAACTGGAATTAAGTGAAAAGTTGAAGCAAACTCTGTTGTTTTCTTTCTTCGGAATGGGCATGTATATTTGAACATTTTAATTAAAAATAGAAAAATTCTCACTAACTTAAGTTATCTCAAACCTTTTAGAGTAAAAAAACAATTCAAACCAATTAAAACTATTATTCTCTGAAAATATTCAGTGACCAATATATTGACCCCTCCTTTTGATTAAATAAAAATAAATCAGTCCTTTTCAGTCCATTTGAGGACTTACAGATCTGAAGATAAATGTTCTCTACATCTGTAACTACACGCTCCCCAGAGGCAAGTCATACAGGTGTGTTGTCCTCATAAATCTCACACTAAAGGAAGGTCCACAACATTCTCAGTCTCTTTTAAGTAAGATGAGGAGAAGGGTTAGATTCACCTTTGTAGTCTTTGTTGTTTCAGAAAGAAGGTGATGCATGTGATGCTGCATCATTCTGCATAAACATCGTGTCCCCTCTAAAATGCATTTGCCTTGCCATGTTTTTACATTAGTCTTTAAAAATAGCTACATAGCACTGTTCATTTGAAAAATTATTAGAAAAATCCATAATCTAGTTAATTATTTATTTGTTCTAAATACTGATTAAAAATATAATGACTTACATTCAACTATAACTGGATCTATTTAGATTTTAAACAATCATTTATTAGAACACAGGGCGACTCTTATGGACAGAGCAATTTTCGTGTTTAATAACTAGATAGATGACAGAGAGTGATTAAAGAACATTTTTAAACCATTTTTCAAATGAATCAAATTTAAATTAAAGATTGGAACAACAAGATGAATAAGTTCACCTGATTTTTTGTTGAAAATAATTGCCTTCTATGTTACTTTCAGTTATACGAGGTCAATGTGATACAGACAAAAGTAAAAAAAAAGAAAAAGATCTGTGATTCAGTTCAACTTCTCTTTTTTTGCAGTAAGATATTATGGCCAGTAGGGTGCAGCAGACCTACATCTCACCATTGAAAAAAGATTTCAGTTTACCGGTAATCTAAAATGTTTCTCACAGGTTCACAGGCCAGGTAAACTACTGGCTCCTCACTGAGTAGCAAGAGTTGTGATGTATGCGGTACGTTTACTATTCTACACACACGGCAATGAATATGCCTGGCAAACACTCACATTAAAGATATTAACAAATTTGTGTTCGTTGTTTGATTTGTATAAAATTGCATTGGTAAGTGTCTTTTTTTGCATGAGAAATTTTGACAGAGAAAAATGTAAAGAACAAAACAGTAAGAAGGAAATATTCTATTCACTTCCTGCTGGATTCTGAGTCATTTTTGTCCAGAAAGAATGAAGACAAAAGGCTTTTGTTTGCCCGAGTGAGGAGGCAAACTGATAGCCGACGACTGTGACATGCAACTTTTTGACATAACTGATCCTAAACTGGATCAGAAAACACAAGAGCGAGAGAATACATGATGTAAGCCGAAGCAAAGCAGAAAACAGAGAGAAGCAGTTAATAGGAAGCAACAGGGTGACAGAGTAGACACAGGGTCTTTCATCCAGCCCACAAAGCCAGCCTTTCATGTGTAGAATTTTGCAGTCATTAATAATACATACAGCTGTATCCAGCTCAGTACAGCTGAGAGCGGGGGGTTAAAGTTTAGAGTTGAGAGCCGCAGTAACACATCTCAACTGCACTTCCTCTCCCAAGTCGATGGTTTGTACGAATGAGCAATGTTGTCAGCTAACATACTTGTTTCACAGGCTAAAGCGCGAAGGTTGCTTCAGGAGGCTGCAGCACTTTTGTACAGTCTCCGGGCAGATGTGAGCATTTTTGACATGACCAGATGTCATTGTGAATGTGCAGTGCTGCCATCAGCGTTGTGGCTGGAGAAGGATCTCAGCAGCAATGCGGCCCCTGCTGCCGCCAACACAATGGGGGCAATTCATTTATTAGAATAAGAATGTGTGACTGCTTGCTTCCTCTAAAACGTCATCTTCTTGCAAAGAATTTTGCGAAGCTCTGAGATTCACTCTGAGGAGCCGAAAGCGGTTGCATTTAGAGGGGCGTCTGCATTCAACTGTTTTCTGAACCATTTCCTCTTTCATCTAAAAAAAGAACAACAACTTCTGGGACAAAGAGAAAGTGGAAATATTTGGTCAGCAAACCATGGATTCCATACAAATGTGAACACCTTGTTGGTATCTGTTAAGCAGTAGCGTAAAGGTGAGGACTTAGGCCTGACCACCTTGCAGTCACTGAGTCAGCCACAAATAGTATATAGTATTCTAGTGGGAAACACAAGACCGTCTGTATGACATCAGTAGCTTGGCTGAAATGGGCTCGTGCAAAAGAACAGTGAATCAAAGCACAGCAGCAGATTGACAACAAAATCAGTGTGTTGCAATGATCCTGTCAAGGTTCAAACCTCATACCTAACTGAAATGCCTAGATAGAAACTTAAAGAGAGCTGTATGTAGACAAATGTTGGAAAAGTCAAAGAACTAAAGCAACATTGTTATAAGTGATGTGAGAGACTGATACAATAAGGCAGAAAGAATAATTACATGAAGTTGTTTGCAAGGATACAAAAGTTGTAAAAGTTCTTAATGACATTTTTTCAGCATAGTACTTTTGTATTTCCGCGTTCTTTATGCTTAATAATTATGTCCCAGGGTAATTAATCATACATCGTTCATCTGAAGTTGTGTTAGTCTCAATTTAATGCATGAGAAGAACTAAATGATTCGGGCATTTCAGTTGGATTTTAAACGAGTGTCTTTTTTTTCTCCTAACTCAACAAATTGTTCACTCAAATGAGCTGCGGTTTACAAACAGAACTTTTGTCACAGCAGGCGTTTGGACATTTTGGTTATGTGAAGAATACACAATGGTTTAACATACCGTCAATGAAGTTACTGTGGAGAGCTGTGAGAAACTGAAGCAACCACAGAGAGCCAATGTTAACAAAACTAGACGTTTGAAAATAAAGTCTCTATCTGGAGTTCAGCAGTCATTTTCATCTGTTCCTGGCACAGTGCCAAAATTCCCTTCTGTGGAAAAAAAAAAAGAAAGAAAAACACCTGTACTGGCTCTTCTGGTATCACCTGATAAGTAATTATAAATATGGGTGAAGGGTTCATTCTGCAATAAGTGTCGGTCTTCAACTAAATAGAAAAATAAATCAGTCAAAATGGAGTCAGCCCATCTTCTGCGACCCGAGGAGGAGGTGGAGGCTGCACCCCTTTTCCCACCTAGATCAGTGTTCATTTGATCGGTGAGGTAATGTCACCTTAGATCAGCAGGAAACAAATGACAGCCAGTCCGGCCATCCTGCTCTGACAGAAGCTGATGACCACACGGTCACAACTAGAGTCGCCCAGCTAACTTTAGCAGGGAATCCAGGGCAGGTGGATCATCTTACCCAGACACAAGCAGTAACACACATGTAGAGAGAAAAGGAATCACAAACACACACACACGCAAAGTTATTACAGTCTATAATGAAGCTTGCTGAAAGTAGCTGACTATCAAAGTCTTTTTTGTCTTTCTCAAACTGAGAGGAGCAACAGTTTCACTATTACATTCCGCTTTAATCATGCACTGCTCCTTTTAAATAAAATCACTTCCACTTTATTTTCACTGCTTCCTCATTTCGGTTCCCTCTGTTAAACAGTCTGCTGAGTGGGCCACGGTCCTCGAGAAAGACAGCCTCAAAGAGATGAGACACTAACAGGACACCTGCAGGAGGGGGATGTGTGTGTACGTGACGTGTGTATCCGTGCGTGTTTCCACTTTTCACCTCGCCTAACCTGGGCCGTTAATCATTTGGAGAGTCGCTAGTGCGCCAGCCAAGCAGCACAGGATAATAGAATCTAAACAACAAGCCTGGAAGGGGAAAGAAAACAGGGGAGGATAAAAAAAGAGGACAGAGCAACTAATCAGAGGAAGATGTAAGAAAAAAAAGCAGGGGGAGGGGGTCAGTCCAGAAGCTGGCGCTTCATGTCATAAATCCAAAATTCATAGCTGCTGCGCGCCTGCCTTGATTAGCACTTGCTCTTTAGACGTGTGTGTAGGTGTCCATGCAGCAGATTTGGAAGATAAAATGTTGCGTCAGCCTCCTTATTGAGAGGCAAGCCCCCTTTGCAGCTGGTCGTCTCTTCCCCAGAATGGATGACAGAGGCCAGTGCACAGATACTGTGTGGAAAATATGGTTTGCATGGAGAAATAGGGCAGTTCAAAATAAGATGAAAGGAAAGCTAAAGTGTTGAATGTCTTGATTTTCTACTGCATGCCATTCTTCATACCAAAGGTCTACGGAATGGACCTTCCCTTGGTAAATGTCACACCTTGTGCAAACCTACTCCAGTGAGTCTCGATAAAATAGATTTCAAACCTGCAGAGCATGCAAGGTATATTTCTGTTGAATGAGCAAGGAAAACACACCGCCCACATAATGTTCCATTTCAGATAATGAGGGTTTATTTGTTGGAGTTCATTAATACTAGTAGAATGGGAATTCCATCATGTGATTATGTGTCTTAGCTTGGCAGGTGAAAGACCTGTGAGTATGTCCATGTCAAACAGACACTGCACAGTATAAAGCTGAGGGGGGACAAATGAATGAAAGCGAGTATGGGGGGAAAAAAGGTGATTAACTGTGATGCTAATAGACTAGAGAAGATTGTTTTTGTAGCTCAGATTCCTTCAGCTGTCTCAGTTTATGCCACATTTAATTCTTAGATAAGGGCATCCATCAGTTATTTCAGCCTTTGTGCTCATAGATCATTTGGATGCTGAGAGATTATTTCAAAAGAGTTTGATCTGCATGAGGTTTCATAACAAACACAAAAACAGAAGATTCGGTAGTCTTTATGGGAGGATGGACTGATGCTTTGTGGCTTATTTTTTAACCCTTTGAAAACTGTACATATACTACATTTCCTATATAATATGCAAAATTGGAGCCATACAAGCACACGGTTCAAGGTCCTTCTTGCCACATATTCTCTTCCTTCTGTTTTATTAAATTGAGAATGACACACTTATAAAAACATACAGTGCATACTGTGTTTTTTCAGTCAATGTTACAGTGACATCTATTCATCTATTCACGTGACTAACGCTAACACAAACATTTGAGCATATTTGACCTCCTGCTTGTGGTTTAAACTTTATCCCGAATATTTTTTTCATGTCAGATAAGGCTGAGAATATGGAAAAGCTAACCATTATACTTTTAAAGTAAAATTTAAGTTTCTTTCAATCTATTTTACACTGTACTTTCTTTATTTATCAGAATGTCCACAATGACACTAACGATCAGAGTCTACAACTTAACTTGGATACTGGATGATTTCTTGAATTTCCACTGCAGTTTTAAATTCCAGTAAAACTGATTAAAAATGGTGGCAGTGACTGGTAAGGCCACTGGAGCAGACCAATAGCAGCAGCGACATAAAAAAAAATATATAGTTTAACAGGACACATTAAAATATGTAGGTGCAAAAAACATTCTAGCAGCCATTTCATGGGGTATTAATCTCTCACCTCTCTTGTCAACCTGCTAATGCATGAGCGACTATCCATGAGTCATCACTATTCCCAGTCTCTTGTGGTTTTTAGAATATAGACTCTTCTGAATAACCTCCAAGAATTGAATGAACCCATTTAAGTTTGATCAATGCAAATGTGGATCTTCATGGGAGGTCGCAGAGATCTCTTAATCCATCAGAGAAACACGCGCACGTCTTCCATTCTCAAAGTACAGAACCTGCACAAAAAGAGTTGAGGAGGAGTGGATATGTGAACACCGTGGCCCTTCTTTTCACTCGCTGACAGCACATCGGGTTCCATTTGTTCAACATTTCCATTATTCCCCTCCTGTGTGTACAGTCTCACACACATCTCACTCAAAAGCCTTTTACTTTGAGACACACACACACAAAAGTTAATTCCGTTCTCTGGAATATACACACACTCTGCCACACTGCAGATAGCGAGAAATGGATTTAATTTTCTCATATTTAAACTTTTTCCTTGGGAGATTTATCATCTGCCCAGCAGCAGGGCAGTCAGCATGTCCCCAGCTAATAAACGCAGAGGGCCCTTAATGTAGTACATAAGTCATAACACTTTAACAGCAGTTCAACAACCTGCCAAATCTGGTTAAAAAACACAGAATCGATATGTTTCCATATTTCTAAAGCATAAGTAGTTTCGTTATCCAAGACCGTGAGTTGGTAAATAGCAGCATCTCGTTTCACTGATTTTATAATCAAATAGGGTTGAAGTGACATGAAATTGCAAAACTAAATTAAATGTGTAAGTCATGACAAACAGCTGCTTTCAGAATTAAAAAAAAGAATTTGTCTTCTTTACGCTATTTCCTTGAATGGATGGCAGTTTTAAAGACATATATACAAATTAGAATACATCATGTCTATTTGGATACAGAAATTCAATATTTTGTGGTATATTCCACTCAAACTATCCTTCTCTGTGAGGAACTCTCATTGAATGCATAAGCCCAACCAAACCAAATGTTCAACATCTGTGAGTTTTTGTGTTTTTTACATATTCCTCATGTTCTCACATCTACCTTCTGCACATTTGCAGCCTCTCTGCCTTTAACTACTTGTTCTCACAACTCGCCCTTTCTTATCTTGTCCCTATTCTCCCAAGCAGCAGGAGCCCTTTTATTTAACTGTGGCTCATTTCAGAGCCATGCTTCTTGTCTCATAACTCTTATCAGGCAGTCCATTTTGTCTGGGCTCTTTCTGACAAGGCTGTCATCACTCAGCCTCACAGGACTGATGGGAAAATTGTATCTAGTGATATGAAGGAAATCGGTTTTACCTTCACCAAAGTATGTTAAAAAAAATCAACGTGAGAAAAAATGATTAAATAAACTATGGGTTGTGCTGATCTAAGACTAACCACGTAAAAAAAAAAAAGACTTATAGAAGTTTGGAGATCTTCCTTTCAGTCAGGGTTGAATGACTTCATAGGTCCATTTTTGACCTCATTGCACAAAGTCAAAGACGCTGGTTTGTGGATGTCAGCCAGTCAGCCGATCGTTCAGGCTGATCGATGGTGACGCCAAGAAGCAGTAGAAAATCAGCACATGGCCAGACGAGAGAGGCTGCAGGGATATTGATCATAAAATGTATGACTGTCAAAATATAACAGCTCTTCCTCCTCCTCATGCACCCTGTCTTTCTGACTGTTTCACTTTCATCAAATCAAATCTTATTTACGAAAAACCAGGCCCCTGCTGATGTTTTTGGATTCATTCTGGGGAAAAAAACAAACAAAAAAAACATTAATTTGAAGTAACGCACATAGATCAAAATTTTGACAGTTTCCAGTCATCACTGCTCATAACCAGTAAAAGAGAAAAGGGGAGTGGCCTGTTCTTGTTTGAACAGGAGATCAATTCTAAACATGCCAGTTGAACATGGGAAACTGACTCAGACATAGTCATTTCAAGTCATTTCAGAAGAATCTTACAATCTTATACACAAATATATGAGCAGAAATTATTAATAATAATAGGCTACTCAGTTGGAGTCTCCTGACCACTCTATGCATGCAGAAGTTAGAACGCAAAGGCGCGCATTCGTTTTTGTCTTGGCTTGGGAAAACTTGTAAAACTGGTTAGAGTTTAAACATTCCTTTCTTTTGGCACACTGCACATAGTTTTTCATTTCGACTTCAGGTTACACGGCATTGACATGGTTTAGCCTTTAACTTAACCAAGTAGACGTCTGTCATGTTGTTCACGATTGGTTGGAGCAGCATTTTAGAGTACAGTGGCTGTAGGCTTGTACGATGACTTTTATCCATGGTAACTGAATCCAAAGAAAAACAACTACACAAAAATAATTCTTTGCATTTGACGCATCAGATGTCACAGCTCTTCTGACAGTTGGTGCAGTGCGCGCCTTTTTTACCCGATCCCCTCATTCGCAAGCAGGCTGCTGGTTGATGTATGCTTGAATTATGTGTTTCTTAATGAGTTAGCGCTTTTACAAGCAAATGACAATGTCCAAAGCTTGCCAGTGCAGTCTTTCCATTTCCATTTAAGAGTTGTATCAGTAGGCCTGACAGAGGGCAAGTAAGCACATGTCAATACCAGGCAAGCAAAGTAGCAGTGTGGTGATGAAAGCAAGAATGGCTTAACAAAATATTTTCATAAGATGTGTACTTAGTAACTGCATTTGGGAAATACACAGCAGGCTGTGTGACATCTTTTGAAAAAGTGCAGCCCCTTGTTTACAAATACAAGATATGAATGACCTCTCCAAAGCCGTAATAGGGCAAACTATACCCAGAGAAGGCCTGTAAGGAAAGAAAGCTCCCTTCAGCACAATGCATACTATCAAGGGGAGCTGCCACCCTTTGTAGCATAAGGCAATTAGCTAAATGTTTCACAGCTCATTTGGAAGCAAGTTGGGGCTTAAACCCCATTTCTGCAAAAAACAAAAACAAAATGAGCCATACAGGATTTTCATGTTTCATGAAAAGAAGAGTAGAGTCAGTTAAAAAAGGGTCACTCACAACACAGAAAATCAAAGTATCACAAACAAAAAGGTAAAGACATAAAGAACAATTACTTTAACATCTTAACAGTCTTCTCAAATTGCAAGTTTTTAGAAAAAAGAAATGGGAATTGAAGAGGAATGTGTGCTTCAATGGCTGGATCTAACCTTTTTGTTTACTCACAGGAAGTGAAAGGAAAACAAAACCTTACAAAGTGAACCCATACGTTTTGATGACACAACACAGTGGTGAAAGAGATCAGGTCCAGAGATCAAGTGTGCTTATCACATCGAAATATCAGCCTGCATGTATACAAATCAACATGTCTTTTGTGTCTTTCATATTTGTGTTTTAATGGTTAAAATGTGCTTACATTTGATGCTGCAAACAAGTTTTAATGTCCGGTGTTGCAACCAAGTGTTTAAAGTGCCTTTTGGCTTTTCAGAACTGTTACATGGAGTTGATTAATTCACTAGAAGTTGAAGCACAACCGCATCACAGCATCCCCCTCCTTTTTGTTTGGATCACATGCTATTCGCCTAGACCACACACTGTCATTTGGGTTACATCTGGCTTTGCAGTGATAGTTTTTGGCACACACGGGTTTTCCCTGTGCCATCTGCACGCTGTGCCAGGCTCTCCTGTAAATCCTCAAGAACAAAGCTCAGTAATTCACTGTGGCTGTTTCGACCGGGATTATCCCCTGTCCCCCCTAAGACCAACAAAAAACTTTTTTCCACAACTGCTGTCACCCTAACTCTTCCCTCTGTTGTCCTCTGTGCTGCTGAACTTTCTCTTCCTGAAGTGCAGCGAAGCCAAGTTCTTTCCTAATTCTGCATTCAAAAGAAGCAAAGGGGGATGTGACAGAAAAGAGCTGAAAGGTGGCTGAAAAGGGAGGGCGGAGATGCTGGCAAGCATCCTGTCTTTATCCAAGTTAAGATTCAACACTCTGGTTCCAAAGCATTTTGGCCACCACGGACTCAAACATACCTTTCATCCAATAAAATGCACACAGAGCATGAACATTTACCAAATTAAAACATCTGTAGCCCCAGTTCACCACACAGTGGATGCTTTAAAAAAAAGTAAATGACCATCATAAACAGAAAAAAAGCCACAGAGTGAATTTATCACTTTATAAACTTCATTCTCTCTAACAAATGGACTTGTAGCACACAATTTCGCCACGGTCATCTATGCAGGTTGCAATGTAAAAACAAAAACCGCAGAGGAAAATTATGGCTTTTTTTGGAGGGGAGTTTGTTGGTTTCCTGTGCCCACAACACTGTAAGGCCACAGGCTAACGGCAACAGCTTCACACAACTGTCTGCATCAATAACACCATGCCATTGTGACACATACAAAAGCAGTTTTACTCTTGGCTGAGCGAAAGAGGTGCCACTCTTTATTCCTTCCTCGTTCGCTCACTTCCTTCTGGATGTATTGAAAGGAAAAGCCAACAGCAGAATGGAGGACAAAGAAGAGGAGAACTCTGCATGAATGTCTCTAAAACTAACAGGGCTTGTTTAGTTCCAGCAGTGCCCACACTCAACAGAGCAAGAGTGAACAAGATGATAGAAACACTTTAAATACACTCTGCCAGTCTGAGTACTTATGTGAATCCTATTGTCTGGCATTTCTTAAATATAAAATCTTCTGGCAAAGACGCGCATGGCTCCAAACATTTTGCACAAATCATTTACTTCCTTTCTTGACACTCATATCAGGCCGTATTACAGGAATTAGTGGGTTACAGACATCAAAAGTTTACACAAAATAAATGGAGAACGCTCCGTGATCATTTCTCCCGAATGTTTACAACAGATAAACTATCCCACAGACATAGTTCACTATTAACTTTGAGGTATCTCATATAAACAAGTCTTCAATATGTCAAAGCAGTTACGATGCAGAAGAAGCTCTGTGACCAATATTTTTAAGAAACACATAAGAGTTTAGAACTTGCTGTGGTGAGACATCATTTCACTGATTCTGCATTTTGTAATTGGACTCATGCAATAAAAGTCCAGATTAATGAAACAGACAAACAACAACCTTGGAACGTCACAACATCCTGTACAGTACAGCAAAAAATAAAAAAGTCATTTCTTGTGGCGTCTGGATTATGCAAAATACTGTGAATATCTTTTTCTTTCCTTTTAGGGTTGAACAGGTTAAGGAGGGAAAGACTGTAGTAACAAAGAATGTACCAGCTGGAGCATCAGACCTGTCAGAAAGCAGGAGAATACAGATAAAAAAAGAAAGAGAATTGATTGGGAGAGTGGTGAGACGTCGCAAACAGTGCATTACAATGTCAGCACTGCACTTCCAAGCAGCCACCTGAGCTTCAGTGCATTCACTTTTACTTCAAAGAGCCATCCAAGGTACATTTCTCTATGCACATGCTCTCACCTGCTAAATAGCTATTGATTTAACATCAAGCCGTGGTTGGGGAAGATGCTATCCATTTCCAGTCCTATTTTGCTTGAACAATTTGATGAACAGGACATCATCGCCAGCAGGACAATCCATTTCCCTCCTCCGAGCTCCTCATAATGCTCAATTTGTCCAAAGCGTTAGCGGCACTAACTACTTGAAAAGGAGGGAAAAGGAAGAAAGATGGCTCTCACATTAATAGTAAAATACAATACTAGACAGTACAATACCAGGCTGCAAGCAAGTGGTGGTTATCACAGGGTTATAAGGAGCACATGTTCTACAGTTCTTCAAACTATCATCTGACAGATTTCACATACAGTCATCAGTCCACACAGTGCATGTATTTATTTCAAGTCCAACTCCTTTTAAAGCTGGAGGCTCACAGGCAGTTCGGATACAGGTGCCCAGTCACAGCCTCCGGTCTCCGTTCTCAACGTACTCAGCCAGGCTGTTGAGAGCTGTCTCGTCGCTTTTGGACTGAATGACATTGTCCCCTTTCCTGGAGGGCTTTTTGGTGGCCCGGGTCAGCTTCCTTCGGAAGGTGTCTCCAGCGAGGAAGTAAAGAATAGGATCCACGCAGCTGTTGAGGCTGGCCAGGCCCCGCGTCACCTGGTAGGTGGCATAGACGCGGTTGTTGAACTCACACATATCGGGGCTCTGAAAGTACAGCCTGGCCCGCATGTTGAGGTTCTTCATCACGTGGAAGGGCAAGTACGAGACTGCAAACACAGCAAGGACTATGATGACCAGGTGGATGGACTTCTGCCGCAGAGGTGCATTGTTCATGTCATTGTAGATCAATGCTTTCACTATCATGCCATAACAACAAAATATGATGATGAATGGGATGCAGAACCCAAACACGGTGAGAGTCATGCTGTAGATGAAATAACCGGGTAACTCATCTTTCGTGGTGGTGTCATAACAAGTGATTGTATTGTTCTTCAAACCAGTCCTGGAGTAATACAGAATTGGGGAGATTGCTATAACAACTACAAGCCACACAATGGTGCTTGTGATGACTGCATTTTTCTTCTTGAGTCGACCCAGAGACTTCAGTGGGTGCACTACCCCAGTGTACCTGTGCACACTGATGCAGGTCAGAAAGAGAATACTTCCATAGAGATTCACGTGAAATATAAAACGCTGCAGCCGGCACACGACGTCGCCAAAAATCCAGTCCGTTTTGTTGAAGTAGTAAAAGATGAGAAAAGGCAGAGAGAGGACGTAACAGAAATCAGCCAGAGCCAGGTTGAACATGTAGACAGAGATGCTGCTCCAGGGTCTCATATGGCACACAAACATCCAAATGGCCAGGCTGTTCCCCACCAGCCCGGTGATGAAAACCATGATGTAAACAGTGGGCAGGTAGTAAAACTGGAAACCCGTCTTGAGGGAGCATCCTTTTGTCTGGTTGTCATAATCCGTTACATTCAGCAGAGAGGTCAAGTTCACGTCTGTGGTCATGGTGTCAGGGGCAAAGGATGGTCCTGTTACATAAAAGGAAATATTGGATGTTCAAGCTTTAGACTGTTTAGTAAACTCTCTTTCACTTAAACAATATAATTGGACCGGTTAAAATTTGACTTAATTTTTTTTTAATAAAAAAATCCCTACAGTCGTGATATGCATGCCATAAAATTATGTAGCAGGACATCAACAAATATGCAATGCAACAAACACTTTCGTGCTCGCACAAGGCATCAAGACGTTCCACGACACTTACCTCTGAGATGGACTTCTATTCCACATTCCTATAGCGTTCACAGTTGTGGAGATTACACACAGAACACGCGGACTGGGCGTTCCGGCAGCCAGGTCTGTTCATTCAGTCTCCCGACGGGGCTCGCGATCCTTTTAAAAGTTCCAAAATCCTTCGTGTTTCGCCCTCTCTCCGGCTGGTCCGACAGGGCGACGTTTACCCCACAATAGCAGCCGTGGGACGCAGCAGACAGCTGCATGCTCTGGCATGAGAGAAGGAGGCGCGCACACGCAGCTCGTTCCAAACGCGCCTCCTTTTGGACCCTTATCTGCTCTGACCTGCCTTCATTGTGTCACAGAAACGCGGACACTCACCTTTTAACCACGCAGAAAGGAGTTTACGAGAGTCGTTCGTGTTTTTACAGCTATTTACCATTTAACACTCTAACGTGACAGTCATTTACAGATCCGTCCAAGACAGGAATTAAACACGGATTGAATCTTAACGCTACAGTTTGGTTTGCAGAGATAAATGGGACATATCAGAATACAAAACCCAGGGGCATTGTTGGGTTGTGTCAAATGTTTTTTTTTAAATCAGCAGTGAACGAAAATCAGGCGTGGGGTGGAGTTATTTCCCTGTTCTAAATTTGTCATTGCAATCAAGAGAAGGTATGAGCAAAAGGAGGGGTTGGTTTGGAAGAAGCATGACAGCAAATTCCTGTGTTGTCCATCTGTTGGAAAGGTGTGCAGCACAGTCAAGGACAAAGCAGCCACTTGGCACAGGATGCAGACGGAGGATGGTGGAGAGAAGTGAAAGAGTGAAGATGAGGAGTATGGGAGCCAAACGTTATTACAGTACGAAGGCAGAAAACCTTAATATCCTGGCAAGTGGAGCGGGCCAAGGCTGTGGTCATTCTCTAATGGATGATATTAGTGTGCCAGAGAACTGATATCCAGATGTAAATTATTGACCACCACAGGATAACTGTTTGGTGGTTTCTCTCCTATTTCCCTGCCATTACACCCCTGTGAATGTTTGTCATTTCAGCCTGTCTGTGTTAACCATCTATGGCTTGTTTATCTTGTCATCTCACCTTGACAGATCACCCCTTTTTTTTTAAGGAGCCAACAGGTGCTCCAGTCAAAATGATCGGATGGCTAAGAAAAATTGCCAATAACTGCATCCTGAAATGTGCCGCCATTCCGATTATGTGTCCGAAAGGAAAACCAGCTCATGTGAATCGGTAAGGAAGGAACATCAAGACCATGCATTGCATTTAGTAACACAAAACTGACACACATTTGAGTTAGCATTGAAATAGCTTGGTTCGGGTTGTTGATCTACATTACAGTAGTTTATAGCAACATGTCAGTCTAGATTTTTTTCTTTCTTGCAGTAATGTGCAACCTAGAATTATTTCTGTTGTGAAAATTAAATTAAGATTTATGCAGTTTAAGATGATAAGGTAACTGCAGAGATATTGTGATATATTTGGCATCAGTGTATCACAACCTGTCCGTGAGATGTTTTGAATTACATTACTTGGAACATTTTTCAGTGGCAAGAACAGCCCAAAAAAGCAAGTGTAAACATTCAAAGGCAAGTATTAGAGACATAAAACATTTGAAAGCACCTGAATGGGATTACAATGTTTCAGTTTATTTAGACACCACATTCAGTGATTGTGTGTATGGCGTTGACACGATTGTTATATCAGTTTGAATTCTTATAGAATGGGAACTATCCATAATCAGTTAAATGTAATTTATGATGTGCATATGCTTAAATTAGCCATCTTGTATTTATCATTTTTGTGCAATGCATGCACAGCAAGTGTGCAGCAGTTGGCACTGAGACCAAACTTTCCAAACATTTAAAACTTGCCAGAGATGATGAACAGGTTTGACATATGAGTGTGTATTTGTGGGTATTTTGCTATTACATCTTCTGTTCAGTGCCCAAACCCAGTTGGCTCTGACCTCCATCTCCCCCTCTGAGGGCGAGGCTCTCTGTAAAATAAATCTGGATGTAAATTTCAATGTTAGCCACATTCAAAGCGGAGGTTAGTACACCAAAACCTAATACAGTAGCTGCTTTGCTTTGGTTTTTCACTACATTTCCAAACTGGTTTGAGGACTCTCTTTTTTTAGTTTATAACACTACACTGCAATGACTGGACATGACTAAATAACAGTGGTTTAGGTCACTATGTGGATGAATACAACCAAGGAGTTTTATATAACTTATAAAATGTTTTAATAAAGAACCACATGTTTTATCAGTTCACCATGTTCATCAATGTGCTGTTCTTTAATAGTTCTCACTGTTCTTGAGATTTTCATTAAAAGATGTCACATGCAGACACTGTGAACAGGTGAGCAGAGCCTGTTCCCATGGAATCTCAGGAAAGGCTAGATATGAATCATAAGAACACATCAGAGGAACCCCATGCCTGGAAAAGAACTAAAACGCTGCTCACAATTTGATTATGCCCAGCGATTTGATTCACATCCTTAAATAATGGGTTCTGGTGTAGTGTTTGTGCTGACCTGTCACTGGAGATGTGTTTTTCAAAATGATGTTTTTCAAAAAAATGTTTTAATTATACAGTATAGATATATATATAAACACAATGAAAATCTGCCCCGGTTAAACTGGGAAAATAATTACTTGAAGAAGAAGCTTTGCACATGCTTCAAGGTGTAAATATAGAATAGAGCAAAGTTAAAAGTTCCTTCGGCAGCTCCCTTGGCCTCATTGTGTCTAGTTTATGGATCACTGATAAGATACAAACCCTAACCAGAGATCCATTTAGTCTAAATGGGTGCACTAATAAGTGGAACATTATTACAGGCACTTCAGAGTTACAACTTGAGAGATTCAGCTGACACAGTCTATTCATTTAAATCAATGTCTGTTTTTATTTTGTTTTTATCTCTTTTTGTTACACCAAAAACAATCTGTGTACTGGTGGAGTCAATCTGGTGAACAACATTTCTGCCTGTGACATTTCCATTTAGTGTGGTTAAACTTGGTCTCTGCAACTCTAAGAAAAGAAAATCAGTTTCTAAAGCGGATTAGCATGCGAACTTCAGGAGATGTCTTTCTCAGAGGGAAAATCTAATTTGACAAATTAGAGGATTTGTGAGAAAACAATTTTCCACTTTGCTTTCATGTCCTTTATATCTTCTGAGCTGCAGTACATGCGCCCCAATTGTTGTACTTCTTTGTTCTTCTTGTGCCTTTGTCTGCCTTCATTCCAATTTTGTGAATATCTTTTTTTCCCTATTCCCAATCTATAGAAGTGTTTTCTTACCCTTTTATCCAATTCCAGGCTCATCACATACCCATATGAAGAGCGACCCAAGCATGATTCTGATTAACATCTCAGTTGGGTTTGATCTCTCTTATCAGCTTTCCCACAGACCAGGCTAGGAAATAATGAATTCCCGATTAAACTCTTCTCTCCTGTCGTGCTGCATCGCTCCACCATGGAGCTCCCTTCTCTAGTCCCTCTTTCATGTTTATCATACTTTGCCTTCCATTCACGGTTAACATCACATCCCACCATTCGCTGCAGAGGTGACAGGAGCTTAAGTTTAAGATTTTCACAAATACTCTAAGAGTCAGCATCTTTCATTTTCTGAGTAGTCTTTGTTTCTATCTTAAACACCCGTTACGACCTCCATGCTAATGGTCTGTTACACATTTAGACACATTTCCTGTAATGTTGAATAGCTGGCTTGACTCTCTTCCTGTGGGGCTCCTGCTGTAATAATGCTGCATGGATCACTTAGAAAAAAAACTTAGCACCATATGATCACAGTTAAAATGTTAGTGTTGAATGGTGGTTGGGGCATCATATCAGCAGCAGCGCTGATAGTCAAATACTTTTAGGCTTTCAAAGCTGGAAGCAGTTACAGTATGACATTTGAAAAATGCTTGAAAATACAACATAAATTATTCAGGTCTAACAAACCCATCAATCTGACAATCTTACGCCATGAAGATATAAACTTGTGCTGTACCTGATTTCTCATGAGATGTCAGATGACAGTACAAAATCAAAAACACACAACTCTGCTTGTCCCCTGAGCTCTGGGAGGAATTGTGGAATGGTTCTTCCTGCTGAACCGAACACTTGTTGCACGTTTCTCATCTATATTTTCTCACACAAATAAAGCTCCAAGTGCTCTAATTGAAATAAGGCTAGACGGACAAAGACTCCAACCTGAGTAAAGAAATCTTCTTAACATGCAAACTCTTTACAGAAATACTTATGCGTAAGTCTAACATAATTATTACAACATTTAGCAGTTGAGTTGAGGCAGTTGAGTTATCTTACATGCCAGCTTTTTCTTTTAATTCATTTGAGTATACATTTCTGAGGGTTTTGACAGTGAAAGCTGTTGCATCCAACAGCCTCCTGGTGGTGAGTGGCTGTCAGCCCTTTTTTATCATACCAGACGTGCTAATCCCTGCTAACATTAAGTTTCCTCTTTACAGGTTCCCTGCTAAGCAGCTAAGGTTATCTTGCTCTTACACTTGTTCTTGTGTTGTAAAGTTATAATGAATTCTCAGTACCTTCTCACACAGGATCTCTGAACTTTGCCAGAGTGACAATCAGGTTCTGCTCACTTCTCTGCTGTAAGCTTTTGTATCCAGCTTCAGGAAGAGTCCTGGGTGATTAAAACCCCTTTCACTGGAGATTTATGGAAGAATGTTTGCTTTCAGAAAACAAAAGCAGAAAGAGGAGCAGAGACTCTTTCCAGTCTTTCCCAGATCTTTCCCTAAACACAAGCAGGACTCTGAGCTTTGCAGGGAGTACATTCTACTACATGGCTTTGTCAAGAGAAAAAGTATTTTGAAATAACGGTGTCAAGGGGATATTTATATGAATCATTTTGAAACATTTTCAAAAATGTCAATGACTGAATTTCTGCAGACTTAATTGGATCAGAATAATGTTGTAAATGCTTGCCCTTTTTCCTGACAGATTATTATGTTTCTAGCAAGCAAGTCATTACAGCACTCTTGCATAGTTTCGACAGGTTTGCTGTGCGGTTCATCTGATATCATTGGCCCACATTCACATTAAATGGACCTTGAAAGAAAGGTCAGTTAAGTAAGGTGCACTCTTTAGTTTTCAGTAAACAGTTCGGACACACACACACATAAAGGTCAGCTGCTCCCCGGGGCCCCTCAGACTGCAGCTGTGATCAACAGGATAAACCTTATGACCAGCCCTATATGCAACCTCCACCCCACAATCTCCTCCTCTTTAATCTCCCTTCACCCAGCATTTTCTAGTCACTGTATCTTTATTTCAAGCGAATGGCAAAATGTAACTTACTTTAAAGCTCCAAAATGACATAATGACTTTTTTTTTCAATCTGATCACTTCAGCAGATTATCATGAACGTTTTCGATCAAGCACAGATAAGGTGAGTTAGTCTGATCTTTGGAAATACCACAGTATTATAGCCCCAGAACTGCATTCTTAAAGCCAGGCTTGTAAGAATGTATGCTGAGAATCCTTCACAAAGTGACATTCTTTTCAAGATTTTTCTTTGTTTGCATATTTTCCTACTTTTGCCTTGCTGTTTTCAGCAAATTTTCATTGATTGTTTAGAAAAAATATTTTAATGAAACCAATTATTAAATCATATGCATATGCAAATACATCTCTCTCTCTCTCTCTCTCTCTCTCTCTCTCTCTCTCTCTCTCTTTCTCTATATATATATATATATATATAGACACATATATATATACAGTATGTTGTACAGATGATGGGGCTATGCTTGTGATGCACCTTTAAAATCCAATTTCCTTCACTTTCAAAAAGCTATCTGTAATGATAGCCGTTCAATGTACTCTCAGGAGATGAGAATAAGTTACGGAAGTGAACGCTCTAATGGAGCAAACTGCTGGAGTAAATTTAATTAAGGTAAGAATGTGTTTGGGTAATTCGAACAGAAAATTCTAACAAATTTGTGGAAACATTTGTGCATTCTACACTGTGTGATGTTTATGCTCTGCTGGTTCAACACAATGGACACTTTTTACCAAACAGATGTATGAAATAGTGACATAAAGCGGGAATTGCTTCATGCTTGCAGAGATCCTCCTTTGAGTTTAGGCTTCTCGCTGCTAACTCGCTTGACCTCATTCATTATTTTGTAAAATGGAGGCATCAGGTTTAACAACTAATGTTTGTGAATGTGCCATTAATTCCTTGAGAAGAGCATCTTAAAACAACAAAAGAGCTTGCTGAGACCATAAAACAACCATTACTTAATTAAACCGTGGTGAAGCTTGCAAAATATCCCAAACACTGGCAACTATAAGGAAGAGAGCAGATTCTGTTGCAGTATCAGAAATCACAACCAGCTGAGGAATTAGCACACACAACAACAAAAACAACAAAAACATGCGAACGTGCGAAACATGCAAACATCACAACCAAAATTCAGTTTTCATGTGCTGAACCAGACGGAGAGACTGGAGATAAATGGATTGCTCAGATGTGCAACAAACAACTAAAAGACTTACCTCTATAATTAATAAAATAATGAGTTCCTTTGTGTTGATGTAAAACCTTAAGTAATAACAACCGTCATTGCAATATTCCACCAATCAGGCCACTTTGGTATAGTAACCAAATAAAATGTCAGGGAGTGTGTAAAAAGTGATCTGGATGACTACCAAATCGTAATAGGAAAAATCTTTAGTTAAAATTAAAGCCACATTGTTTGTCTCAAAGAATTGATCATATGATAAAATAGAAAGGAAGAGAGTTGCTGTGAATTCTTGAATGATTAAAAATAGAAAATGAAAAATCAATTTGCCCTGGTTTGTAAATTGGGGTGAAGTTTCAGATTTCAACATTGCAACGCACATTCACATAAAATGGTTGGGAAAAGAGATAAATTATAGATGATGTAGAGTTAAGCTGTTTTCACCAGGCAAATTCTCATTGCTTAAACACTGCTATAAGCTTCCAATGAAAATGTTTGCTTGTCATACATCATCGTTTCCTGCATAGTGTGGAGCCCATGCATTCAACCACTGCAGACAGAGCCAACCTCACCAGTGTTGCCTGCTCTGATGGGCAGTGTGGTCTGATGCACTCAGTTTAGTTGTAATATCTTCTGTACATGTCTAATTCTGGGGGTGTCTACACACATTCATGGAAATGTAGTCATTAAACCAACCAACCAATATCGAAGAATCATTCCCAAAAAGACCTGAGGCTGCCGTTAGAGCAAAAAGTGAAGAAGAGTGCAAACTGAGGTTGTCTAATGGAGAGGGTCATCTGTTCCTCCTTAATTTGTCCTGGAAACAAGCATTCTGACATACTCCACTAAATGGAACTGACTAATGGCACACTTTACTCCAAATGTCCTCGTGTAACCACACAGCTGGGCTGATATGAACATAGAAAGGGCTATGTAAGTAAATATGTTCAGGATGTATTACAACATTACAAAGTTCAGAGGCAATACTCTTGTTGAGGTCCACTCTGCTAGTTTCCTCATATAATAAACAAGATTATAAACAAATATTGCTGGGATAACATCTACTCTTACTGAACAGAAGGTAGTAATTCAGATTCTTTGGCAAAGACTACCAAAAAGAGTCCTCATATTACATAGTGCATATTTGCTTTTGTTGAAATCTTTTTGCACGAGAAAATCTTGTACTTAAAGCAAATGGCACCATTACAGCATGTATCATAACGTTTGGGCATCACAGTCAAATAGTTTTGTTGGATGGATTACTGAATCCTAAATAGAATAAAGTTATGTGATGAAAAAAAAAAACAGATGAATGGAAAGAACATAAAAGAAAGGAGAAAATCACTGTCAAACCTTTCCCATTATGAGACCGTGCTGGTGTAAAACTGCTGAACATTAAGGCTGTAAAGAGAGTAATAGGTCCAAAAATCCAAATGTTTAAAAAGAACGTTATGTTGCTGAAAGTGCTAAAAAAAGAACAGGAAATTGTTTACATCGTAAAAGGATCTACTGCACAGTGTTTAAGCTAGCATGCGAAAACCTGAATAGGAGCGTTACTACACACTCAACAACTCAATACAAAAGAAAGAGTGGGAGCAAGACAAAGAGATTAAAAGAAATATAGAGGAGAAAAGTCAGTACGGCAGGATGCAACACGTTAACAGGCTCACTAAACAATTTTCTGTGTGACTCTCACATACAAACGGGTTTAAGCTTGACAACTATTAATGTATCTAATCCTCTGTAGGACTTTATCCAAGATTAGATTAAAGGGGTTCCAAAGGTTTGAGTCTTTTATGCTAATTTGTTTTCAGCTTTTTTAGAGAATAAGTGGTTTAGTGCGCTGGTTTAGTGCACATCATCTCGAAACCAAAACAAAACCGTTTATGGTTGTGGTTGCAATTAAGAAAGGGATTTCAAGATGACAGTATTACATGAAACCACACGGCAAAAGGCCAAGTGAAACCACTCCCAGGTTGACATAAATCAAGTGCAAAGAAGTGGGGGGGTTTAGAGAGGCTGCAATTCAGAGTAGTAACTTTTCAGACTTCTAACTGTTGGTAGTCTTTATCATAACTCCAGAGGTAAAGGGATTAATGAAGCACAGGAGAAGGAAGACTTAAAAGGACCAGCACACAGAGGGGAGAGGTGTTATAATAGAGTGCATGGACACAGAGCGAGACCAAAGATTGAATGAATGAAAGAGAGGAGCTTAGAGAAGAGAAGGCAGGAAGGAGGAGACTCCTCAGACTCAAGAACAAAAACAGACTGAAATAAAAAGGGAGAGAGAAGAGCAGTTTGTGTCATCTGGAGAGAAGGGAGAGCCAAGAAGCGAAACAATCCTTCCTTTCTTGTTATTGGAGGCAAAAAAGGCAGGAGAGCAAAAAATATATCATGGGAGAACTAATGCATGTGACTGAAGATCAAGGGAAGCTGTCTAGGAGTCAGATTCAAACTAAGTGCCGCTGATGAAAATAACTGGAGATTAAGTCGTAACATTGAAACACCAGCTTTCAAGTTATGCTACAGATGAAAGAACATTTAATCCACCAATTTAACATGATCAACTTCCTTAGTTGGAATGCAGCTAATTGTGGTGAATAATGCGTTTCCTTTTAGATTGACTCATATGAGCAAGTCCAAAAAGTTTAAATGGACAGATGAGGCCAAAATAGGAACTGCTGCTCTCTATGAAGTGTAGGGGATAAAGCTCTGGATTCCATTTCAGTATCCAACAGAGAAATATGATGGTGGCAGTGTCATGGTGTGGGCTTGTGCTGCTGCAAGTGAGAAAAGATGGCCTGTCATTTTTGCTATTTATTCCAGTTATCCCAGCATATTTAGAAAAAATAATAAAATCCTGTGCTGGCCGAATAAAAAATACATGCTAAAAAGTGGTTCATGCAACAGTGATAACAACCCTAAACACACAATATATTCTACCAAGGTATTATTACAGTGGGTGGAATGCATATTTGGCTCAACATGGGTAGGAAATATTTAATTTCTTCTGAGGAGATGATTCGTTTGAGAAACTGCCATGAAATACAGGAATAGCATCAAACCAGCAACTAAGTAAGGAAAATGTAATCAATGTGAAAATCCATCCATCCTTTTTCTGGACTGCTTATTCCCAAACGGGGTCATTGGCGGACTGGAGCCTATCCCAGCATTCAATGGGCAAGAGGCAGCGTACATCCTGGACAGTCCATCACAGGGCCTCAACGGGAAAATGAACTCCATAATGGCTTGTTATGTTTCATCTTCTTTCCAACACTCTTCAGTCAATTGCCCTCACATTTTCCCAGAAACATTCAACCAAAGAAATGTTTTTACATTCTTAACTTGCGATTACAAAGCAAACGGTCTGGTGAGCACAGTTTGGCAAACCTCATTAGGAAAAGATAACAAGAAAAAGTCACTTTCACTTTAAACACTTCATTTTAGCCACTGTAAAAACAGGTTGTGTACGGTTCATTCATTCTTAGCTGGAAAACATGGAGATTTATTTAAATCTGTTTGATATCTGAACTGGTCTGGTATAATGGCTTCCATAAACACATGCTGCCTCGAGTCCTCCCGGGTGCTACTGAGGATAATCCTAACACGGGTTAATTAGAATCAGATTGCCTCAGGTTTGTCTGCCTGCATGAAAATACAACAGCTAAAGGTCACATTGGGGTTTGCAGTGGTAGATTAAGCAAACAAACATGACAAGACTTAAATTCATGCCACTTTTCTCTGCTTTACTAGCATTTTTACACATTGTTTAAGTGTGCATAGATTGTTTGAAGCTTATGTATAGATATATGACTCTATGCTTTGTATAAGGAAAATGAAAGCAAATCTAATCTGTCTATAAGACACCAACTGTGATTTGTATCTGTTGTATACACAACAATAATCATTTCCTGTTTCCTGTTTTTCACCAAATTCAAGTTCTAGGGATAAGAACGGTGTTCCCATACTGGTAGACATGTACCGGCTGGGACACAAAAAGGAATTAAGCCAACATTTGTTTTTTTTATTATTTTTGTGGTGTATATTTTCAACAAAGATGAGGAGGTAACATGTACATTTGTCAGCTGAATATGTATGTGCATTTGTGAAATGTAGGCTTTGTTTACCGTGGAAATAGTTGAGTGTGCTGTGTTAAGCCACCTGCAGGTCAAGCTGAAGTGTTTGTGAGTCTCACTTATTCTTAGCCTTTAAGAAAAACAAAACCATCCAACATTCCCACCACACTTCTATTTTTTTGTTTTTTTTTTGTTTGTTTGTTAGCCAAATAGCCCAGCCATTTGTCACATTTTCTACCGATGATGTAATTCCCCCTTCTTTCTAGAGATTCTTCCTGCCCTTATAACAGCTTATTTTTTCACTGCTGTGTTTCTGCATACTTGCTTTCTAGTGTGGTCAGTCAGTACATTTAAAAACAAGTTCCAACTGACTTTACTGCTGAAACATGTTAGATAGCTGCCAGCAAGTAAGGCTTTGTTTGTACTTCAGGCAAATCAGATTTGCTTCTCGGCTCAGATCTTCAAGACAGACTGTCTGCTCCATTGTTTTCAGTGAATAAATTTGTGTATCTATGTAGATTGATGTGATAACAGTGTTGGGACCAGTAATTAGGGAGAGTATAGATCAGCCAGTGAGTTAGTAGATCCACCCTCTCTAATTGGCAGCCATGCATTTTTGTTTTCATGTGGCCATCTTAGAAGCAAGTTTTACTTCTGTCAGACTGTAAAAACAAAGAAAAAAAGGTTGTAAAGGACAATATAAAATATACCAATGTGGGAAAAACTGTTTTAATGGTTGCAAAAATAAGATTTAATAAATATAGCATTTAGGTTGTTTGAGTTGTGTTGAATGTTAGATAATATCCCTCTGGGATTATTAAAGTATTTCTGATTCTGATTCTGACTAATGTACACATTTTAGCAAAATGTGTGCATGAGTTGGTAAACTGTCTAATTATTTATTTATTTTTTAATATTTATGAAACAAACAGTCTGCAACCTTGATGAATGGAGTATTGAACACTCCTGTTCTTCAAGTGGTGGCTGTTGTATTGTTTTCATTTTAATTTACCAAACATTTTGCTGAAATATGGATAGACATCCATTGCTCATCCTTTGAGTTACATTACATGCCTCTTTCAATGTTTGAGGAGTTTAAAGATCAGTGTGATGTGACAAAGCAAACAGAAAAACTGATCTAACAATGAGTGCACACAAAATGTTGGCAATAAATAATGTTCCCACAAGACATCACTAGATAAGTGAGAGTAAAAAAAGGATTGTTTGCCTTTGAAAAAAAATGAGCCAGATATCTGCAGAAACCACATGGTGTCCATGGCGAGAGGCCTTGCCTTTATGCCCCCACAGTTCTCACTAATTGATCAGACATATGTCAAATAATTCTGTGTTGAATATTGCACAGATAATCCCATAAGTAATGAGGATGCTAATCTTTTCAGAGGGATCATCATTCAGAAAACAGGCCCACGGAACCACCGGTATACTGATTCATTTGGAGCCATGAAACAGAGTGCATTAGTCAAGCATCAGGGAGGAGATATTTGTTAAATAGTTAAGTTTGAATATGAGACACAGCAAAAGCAGCATGTGGTGGCTTCTTTACGCCAGTCCGCCTGTCTCAGCAGTGAGCCATCGTGCTCCTCTTAAATCACAGAGAATTGATTACACCGCTAGCGACTTACTGAGAATGCCAACTACCACTGTACCAACAGTTGGTAGATAGCTCCACTGAGCAGGGCAAGATAAGGGAAAATAAGGAAAGGCGGCCTCACTTAAACACCTTTGCTGTTGATAAGATGCATTGTTCACGGGTGCAAACATAACAAGAGCAGAGTTCTGCTTTATTTACCTTGAACTGAATAAAAGAATCTGAGTTAAAAAATAATTTTGACCAAAGAAGGGAATCCCCTTCTCTCTCTACCTCTCCTTCACGAGCTGGAGGGGGAGAGCCCGGCAGAGCTGACTTCAACACATTCTGTTTTTTCATTGGTGCCTTTTCATTTCATCCTCCTGGCTGTCCACAGAGCACTGTCTTAAAGATAAAGTGCCACGCTGCAGCTGTCTCAACAGATTCTTGTCTTTCTTCTTCCTGTGGACTCCACAGAGGGATCTTTCTGTGGGTTTGATCCAAGCTTTGGTTATCTGTCGGGTTTTCATTTGTCCTCAAATAGCACCGTAGCTCAGAGAAAAATGACTGACCAATTAATTCACAATAAAGAATGTCATAAAGTATGCTAATAGGAGCTTCTGACCCCCCATTCTATCCGTTTTTCTGATTCGCATCTTTGTGGGCTACATGTTATGCCGAGGGACATCCTGTCACCAGCTGAATAGTGGTCGTTCATCTCTGGGTACAGCTGTGCCCTCAGTACCCTCTTTGTGTGACTCATATTCTTTAAGAAACAAATGCCCTGTGAGTTGTTAATATGCTCTTCAGATTGCACTTTTTCCATTACCACAAAGTTGAGTTATTCAGTAAAACTGCACACAAAATCTTCAATGTTTGGAGGACATTCAGGATCAGCTGTGAACCTCGTACAGGTGAGTTTGCAAAGGTAAAAATTCAGAAAATGCTAAATGTCCAGAACACAAATAACAACAGAATGTAGAGCTCAAACTAGTAATATAACAAAAACTAAAATGGAGTGCATACACTTGGGGCAGGAAGCAAATTTACAGGTATGAGATGGGAAATGTTTTTTAGAACAGTGTCCTTAAACTCAATGAAATCCATTAGGGGAGAGCATTTAGATATAGACCAAAGAAGGTTGTAAAGAATGCTTCAAAAAGAGGACAATATTCACAGAAATGCAAGAATGGCAGATTATTGTTTTCAACTTTCACAAAGAAGAACACTTTCTAAGGGATAAAATTCAGCAGAAAGGAGAAATACGCTTGAGTCACAACTCATTTATTTACATAAAAATAGAAAATATAAAACCAGTTGCAGTCGTTTATTGAAATGTGGGCAAACATAAATGTTAATGAAGTACGTAACGCAAACACAGAATTCCCACATGCTAAAAAGTCAATTTCTTCTGCTTAGATGCCTTACTGGTCAGTTTGGAAGGACTTAACAAAAAAATCAAAAAAATTAAACAGCAATGGTTTTCTTTTTATTTTGTTAAGTCCAGTAAAAAATCATGGAGTGGAGTGTTCTTTGAGGAAGGACTCCCTTTGTGGTAGATTGCGTTGGCCAAGTTACACATTTAAACCAAATAAATGCATAAAACACTGTGAGGGAAAGGGAATATAGCTCCCAGAAAGAGGTATGGTTGTGCAAATATGAGTAGTTCTTTAGTCTAACAGTCAATATTCTCAGTGTGTTTTCAGATATTTTTTTGCAACCAAATTCTCTTAAATACACACAGGCCAGTTGTGGACACTGCAGCAATCTGAATTCAGCGAAGGGCCCAAGGCAGCCTGATCAATATCACTTCAAGCTGGAGATGCGATTAGCCTAACCTGCTGCTGCTCTCCTACTCTCTTCTATCAGCACAGGAAAACACTCACCGACATTGACTGTAAACAGACACCTGGATGCACACAAACCCACACAATAGAAAAAAATTGAAGGTTTAAGCTGTGTGCCACGAGGCACTCAGAGGAAATCAGGTGGTGACTCAGCAGTCAGATACTGGCAGCAGAAAGACAAGTAAAGACAGGGAAGGTAGCTAAACGTGATCAAATGATTGTTTTCAAATAGATATTTCAGTTTGAGGAAGATTATGACCTGAGGTCTCTGGCAGTGGCAGTTTGTTTGCACAGAACTCCTTATGATGCCTGTTTTTGCTCATCTTTTCTTATTCTCAGATCACAGGGGAAAAGCATCATTACTCATTTACACGCTTCCCACCACAAGTGGCATTCAAGTGATTTAGAGGTGCACTTAGTCCACGGTCTCTTCCCTTTTCACTTTGAAAAATGTTTCCTCCTTTTTTCTTATTAATCGCTGCGTAATAATGTCAGAGTGTTAGTCCATTATGCCGAATTTTTTTTCTTTTTAAAGCACTTAAGTCAACTACTTATTTACTCAGGTTAACAGAGCAGACCTTTTTTTTGTCTGTGCATGTAATCCAAAAGCTAGAAGTGTTTAAATCCTTATCCTAACAGTTTTTCTCCTCTGGGATGTAATTCCTTGCATTAAATTAATTGGGTATTAATGAACGCTTACAGCCTCATGCCCACAGTGCAACTTGTCAGTTTCCTCTTTGCCCACATGACAGCTTTTGCCGGGGGTTCGTTCTGTTTGTGCTCCACATTCACAGACATGCTGTTGCACTTCCCTTTGTCATTGTAAAGGGAGGCTGATTGAAAAGATGGGCTTGCCGAGGGAGCCTCTGGTGAGGGAAATTCATAATGTGCAGACGGTAGGTCGTACATTATGCTTTGTGAGGCGGGCGACAGAAGCTGACATTATTGGATCAGCACTGCTTCATTAAGCCTCCACATGACATAGTTTGCTGTTAGCGCCTGTAGACGGAAAGATGGTGGAGAGCAGGGAGGAGTGATCCAAGATTAAAAGTGAAGTTAAAATAAACTAAACGGAAATTTATAACCCAGTGCAGACAGGGGAGCTAAAAGGGTTGAGAGAAGAATATAGGGGGGAAAAAATTGAATCTGACAAAGAGTAAATGAAACACACACAGCCTGATTCATCCATAATATTTGTAGGGTAAAGACCTATAGCTTTTGAAATACTGTCTTTGTCAACAGCTTCACTTGTTTAGGCGTCCCACCCAACATCTTGCTGCATTTTCTAGGTCCCACAGGCTTGTTTTAACCAAATAATTTGATTTTTATCAATGATGACTAACAGGTGATGATAGAATCCATAGCGGATATAGCACGGGGATGAATTCACAAAGACATACTGCCATCTAACGGCTGTCTAGGGAATTACAACATTTGAGTAGCTGGTCTGTACTGTACATGTATTGAGTAACTGGTTTATCGGTGTCCAGAGATATATGTTATGAATTCATCTTCTAAAGTTCCTCTCAAAGTAAAAGAGGTCTTGCGAGTGTAGTTATACTTTATCCAATTTGTTATATTTGAAAACATTACCAGCAGCAATATTCAATTAAAACAAGTTCAAAGACTGTCAAGTAGATATTCTATTGGAACATTAGCATACTGCTAAAATAAATCAAGCTCAAATCTCTATCTCTACAAAAACATTTGCTTTTAATTAGAAGATTCAGTTTTCAGGACATGGTAGTGCATTATTTATAGATTTATCAGAAACAAAACTTTAATGAATACCACACTGTGAGTCATTTTTGAGTGCATTTGGAAGAGTAAAAATATGTATCAAACATATTCCACTAATGGTCTCAAATAATTTCAGTTCTTGTTTTTTAATGTGTGAGCAAATGCTTCAAACATCTGAACTACAAAATGCAATAAGACATCACCTGGAAAAAAATAAAAATCTATCATACGGTGACTATCAGCTTTTAATTATCCCCAATAATGAGCATATTTCCATAAAAGTGTGAGAACTATTCTTAAACTGTAATTTGTATTCTACCAGAGTATTACCATATGCAAATACAGATTTAGTATCCACAGGCAAGTAACAGGGTCTGTGCTTCTCAAGCCCAGTCTTTTCTAGTGTTCTTTATTTCTAGCTTCTCAGCTGCTAAAGCTATTCTCCATTATAATCTGAGAGTACTGATATTGAGCATCTTCAGTAATCTGCAAATAAACAGATGTGTGGTTAGCAAAACACATGCAATACATGGAGATCAAAAATTAGAGCTGATGTCCCAGTCTTGAGATCAATTAACCATGGCTGATGGATTCCAATACTATGTGTTATGCGAAAGCACTGTTTGTGTTTTCCTACATAATAACTTCAAAATTTCTAAATAAAAAAACATCTTATAGTATACTCATAGAAAATAAATCATCCATTTTAAGCAAGTTCCTCTTTCATTTGTAAATTTTTATTTGATTTTTTAAAATTCATAACAGCAAGAATCAAATATAGCAATGCAGGCCCCTTGAAAAAATTCATTACACTTTTTTTCTTAAATACACACAGCCATCAAAGTTAAATTAACTACCCTTCATGACTTGAATTATTACACGAAAATGTAGTTAATACAACATTGGCAAACACATTTCTCTTAGCTTTATGTACCTTGCCCCACCTGCTTATCATTTCTTTGCTTATTTCATTGTTATTATTATATTTTATGGCTTTAGACTGTTGCAATCAATGTCAATCATTCTTAACGGCTGCTTTCTGGTCGAGGTGGCTGACATGCAGGATATCCTTTCAGGGGGCCTGGGAACAGTAAAACAAGCAAAAACAAACTGCAGCAGAGGACAGAATACATCATCTCAGCACTACAAGCAGATAAAACAAACAGGAAATGAAAAAAAAGTTCAGTTTACATTATATCATAAGTGTAACAGTGCGTGCTTGTAGGAGATGAGCGATCACTGAAATGATCAGGACAAAATCTTTAAAGTTAGTTGACAACGAAACCACTGAGTAGGTCTTCATTCCATAGTTGCTCTTGAATTCTGCCTGAAATTGTCCTGCATTTCTGTTTGGTCAATTTCATCAACTAGAACCACAGCACACATAAACATAAGGAACATACTTATAGCTATGGTGTTTGTGTTGCATGTATGTTAACTCTCCGAGTGGTGAAACTTTATTGAGTACAGTCTCTGGAATTTTCCTTTTTTTCTTTAAATAAATCACTATTCTATTTTTGTTATTTTTTAATATACATATTTGAATCCATTACATTGATAGCATATTGTATAATGTAAATACATCTTCCTGTGTAAATGTTTTCTTATTCAATAGTACGGTGTGGTGATTTTTTTTTTTTACATTATATGTTTTTCCTTTACCATGCATTCCTCTCTGAGTAAGGTAGAGACAGGACGTGTTGTGATTGGTTGGGCCTGGGAGGGCGTGGCCATGACACACAGACCTGTGAGTACAGGCAGGGTTAGGGGACCAGACAAACCCAGACAGGCTCTCGGCTGGAGGGCAGTGGACGCCTCCTCCGGAAAGATACCTGGCAAACTACAAGCTGCTGACAAAAAAGAGGAGCAACACTTGGCCTTTTCTGAAAGGGGTAGGAGAGTGAGAACTCAGTGCCCTTTTAATGCAAGCAATTTTGTTCAGCCTTTCATAAGATTTTTGTTATTATCCTAGCAAAATTCCTCGTCATTATAGACATTTTTTTTATTCAAAATAAGATCTCAATATACATGATTCTCTCTTTTTTGACTATGTACAGAAGTGCAAAAAAGTCAACCTTTATCACCTCTATCGCCTCAGTATTCCCCACCCCACCCTTTTTGTTTGCAGTTGGCAAGGTAAGAAACCAGTGCAAAGACTCAGTTTCCTATTCACCGCGTTCACTTTGACCCCACCAGCAACGCCCATAAAAGTGATTAAATATGCAGCTTGTTTTCCCAACATGGCCCAATTTCCAGGGAGAGTAGAAATATTAAAACAATAGTTACTATTTGAAATGGATACATTAGAAAATAACATCTTTACTCTAAACAGCTAAGAACTAGATTTTTATAATAGCTTTTTTTTCTTATATGACTAGTTACAAACCTTACAATCATTAAAATATTACTCAGGTATTGGCAATGGTTGTCACATTGACAACTGAGCCTTTCTGTTCTATTATTTCATCACTGATAGATACTCATATAAAACTTCTTTGTTCAAACAACACAAAAAAGACTAGTGAAATGAACAATATGCATACAGTTCAACAATATGCATAACGTATAAAATATTGAGTTTACAATCATAATCATACTAAAATTAACATTACATGGAATTTCAGGAAACTGTGCATGAAGAACACACAAACACACTGTACCTTATATTCATTTTCATAAAGATAAATATAATACAGTAGGCAAAACTAAAAATCAGAACTAATATCAAAATCCTTTCCAAACAAAATAAAAACAATCCTTGTCTAAGAGAGAGGAAAAGAACTACGACAAAGTTAAGAAAACACGGACAAAAAAAGTGACACGTACATAGTGCTCTGTGTGTGTTAATACGGCGTGGATTAGGCAACTGGATGGTTCAAAATGGCATGTTGCATTGTGCTGACCCGATGGTACATTCTAAGGCTTTGGATGAGTTATACAATCGTTTAATATTCTTGCCACTTTCCCTGTACTATCCAACAATTAAATATGCCTGAAGAACACCCAGAACACAAAAACAAAGAGTTCTAGAGATCTACTCTACACATCCAAACTTTCTCTGGACTATGCATATTTTTTAACTTTAGCCCCTCTTGTCCACCCATAACACCTAATAACAGTGAACACAGAAAGACTTTGGCTGACTATCAGAAAAAAACAGTTCTCAGGTTTTTAACAAATACTCTTAAATATGTCAGACTATATATACACTACACTGAATCTACTTTGACAACGTGCCTTAAAATATGCATAACCATACAAATGAAAATTATTTCATGTCATACAAACCACATCTCCATCTATAGATGCTTTGCTGAATTTCCCCTTGTGTCACACAGCAGTTTCAACACCAACTCTTTGCCCTGTGGCTTCCGAGCTATTCTTCATTACGTCTTCATCACAGAGAGTCTTTGGTCTCTCGCACAGGCCAAAAACCCACACGCACATCACGAGTTTTTGCATGGACAGACAGCTCTCTGTCAACGCTGATCCAGTCATGTCGCGTCTAAACTACTGACATCAGCAACAAAGTCAAGAAAAGAAGAAAAAAAAAATGTTTCAAAAACGTTATTCAGTCAGTCAATAGAAGATTTGGGGAGAGCAGTCTAATTATCTGTGGTGGTAATGGGAATCACAGGTATTGAGAGGTCATGTGATAGGACATTACATGCTGTCCAGGAGAGAAGTAGACCTATTAAAGGGAATTCTTAAGTTTAACACTTTGTAACACTGCTTGAATACCATTCATGTAATTTTGAGATGTGTGGCACTTTACAGGGATGCCTGCAAGGTTAAAGACATGTGCTTAAGAGATAGAAAGATAGGCTACAAAGGTTTGAAAGACACCTAACAGACATTCAGTTGCTATTTTGCTTCTGAGTGCACTCATGTAAATTAACTTATTGGTTTAACAAAACAAAATCCGAAACAAATCCTTGTGCATGCATATGATTCTCTCCCGATTATTCGTCTATCTTTTTTTTAACCTCAGTTGAAATACAAGGTGCACCTTTGTGTAAACAAATGGAGACGTTTATGGTTAAAAAACCAACAACCAATGAATAGACAAACAGCACGTGATTCTTGGTCAGTGGATGCACCATTTCAGCCGGATTTCCTGACGACTGCTTCACACATTTACTTCATATAAACATTCAAAATGTGTCTGGTGAATAAAGGTTAGTTGCCTCTGCTGAACCAGAGGCAATCTTTAATGTAATGACGTTCATTTCTGCCGTTGTGTGATTGTGAGCTTCACATGAAAACGTTGCTAACAGACTGCGTCTCCTAAATTAACATGCAGATTAATTTTGAACCAGTTCAGATTTGGTTCTCCTTTCCACTCTTGAGTTTATGGGCATGAGGGGTGGCTGCTAATCTTGGACTCGACACCAGCATGCTCCACTTCCATCTGGAGAGAGGTTTGCAAGGATACAGCAAATTAGTAGTGAGGACAATGAATTACGATTAATTCAATACTTACAGTGGCTGACTGGGCAAACCCTTAATCTATGTTAACTGTTAATAGTTTTCAAATACTTGTTTTATAAAACATATTTTCTTGATTAAGTTACAGTTGAATAGAAAAATGGCTGATTCATTTCTGAATTGTCAGTGATATGGTGTTAGCCCTACAATTTCAATTAGAGCAAGCATAATAGAAGGTTCTTAATTACTGCCTATTTAAATAGAAAATAAATAACTTTTTGTGGTAAAAGAAAAAAAAAGTTTTTTTAAACTGTGATGAAACTTTCGTTTGGCTTGCGTATGTGTTGTTGGAAAGTGTGAAATGCTGAAACAAGGAGAAGTACATACTGTCTGACTGAGACTCCTACATCTGGGTCACATACTTGTGACTAGTCAGATGGTCTGCAGATATTATTGGAATCTGATTGAGAAGGGAAAAGAAAAGTAGAGGGGGAGGGGGAGACAAGGAAGACAGAGAGACAAAAACAGATGGATCAGCTGGAACGAGGACAAATGGCATTTCAACTAAAACTGATAGCAAATATAAGCATGGCCATTTTCTTCATAATCACAGATGGTCAGAATAACTAGCAAAGATCAGAGATGAGCCTTGTGCACCATTCATGCATTTTTCATTAGGAGGCACGTTGGAATCAGGAGAGTTAAAGGGACCCAGAAAAGTCTGAGTTGATAACAGAGGTGGGAGATGAAGGAGAGGCAGGAGAGGAGCAAACCTGATTGGCTGTTGCTGTTGCAAAGGGAACACTTGTGGCAGATGTGGTGGCTGCAGACACAGTGGCCGGCGAAGCACCGTGCATCATCGGTACTTGGAGGAAAGATCACACAGGCAATTGAACCAGAGCAGATTGGATGGTTTTAAATGTTTTACACACCAGTTTCATGCCTGTGTGTGGAGAGCTGATAAAAGTTTGTATTTCTTAAAAGCTCAGTTCAAGATGTTGTTTCAAGTGATCTTATTTGTCTATGCCGTTAGAGCTACCGTGGCATAGGAATTGGATTAAAGTCATGGCTAAGATAAATCTGTGAATATTATCCATGTCTATTTCTTCTATTAGTGCACTTGAAGCATTCCTAATTGACGATTAGAAAGAGTTTTCTAATTAGCTGAAAACACCCCAACTTCTACAAGAAGTTTAAATAGTCTGCTACCAGAAGCAACTCCTCATGTCTATGTTGAATTTACGACCAGACACTAAAATGAGGTGCTCACAGGGTTAGATAGCGTGGGATGGAGGTATGATGAGGGAGGGGATTCTGTATTGCAACAAGCATGAGGTGGTAGACAAATCTGTGACAGAGCAAATGGGAGGTACTTTCCATATCTCAAAGATTACATTAGAGTATTGTCAGGGAGCTTCAGACTGAACTTACTTAATGAAATTAGAAAAATAAGATTTCCAATTCATGTTTCATCAGCCGTAAAGAGATTACATTTGCAACTTTAAGAAGAAGTTAAAGCCTAATTTCCTGAAATGGAAAACGTGCTGACTTTATGCGGTGAGTTAAATGAGATGTGAGAGACTACAATGGGCTCAGAGACAGTCAGTAAGGAAAGCTGGCACCTACCAACACTTGTTGCAGGTGTCATGCACAATATCGAGCCTGCCCATCATGCATTGCAACAGGGAGTGGAGTGAATAGGGAGGAGAAGAATCAAGAAAAGTATTATAGAGTCAGACAACATTCAGACTGAATTTGATATGAACACACAGAGATCTGAAAAGCTTAACCTGCTGAGAGCAATACGGTGGCTTTAAGTGAGGATCTGTAATTACTCAATATTTCCTACGCAGCAATGAAAGCATATGCATGTAAATGTTAAAGGGGGGAAAGCAACCAATCAGTCTTAGGTTTACAGTTCAATTTCTCTCATGAATTTGAATAAAAAAAATATTGCAGTTGCCCTATTTACCCACAAGTTATTTGTGCTAGGAAACATTTGAATGACCTCTTTCTTTAAATCCCTAAGCATGTCATGGTGACCTGACAGTCCAGTAGTGTGAGGCATATGAGGATCTGAGTATCACAGTGGGGAACTGGCAGCAGGCTATTCATAGGCAGTAAGATGAGAATGTGTGCCAGAGAGTAAGATGACTTTGCAGTGCCGTGCTGCAGAGCACTTTAAATAGGTTGTGCATTAATGTATGTACATGCACATGTGCATTCACGAGGGGGAGTAGTTTTTCTTCCGCAACAAACAAGTCATGTCCTCTTTAACTGTAAAAACGTAGATCATAAATTAAATTGACTAAATCTTTTCATATATAATTTTTAGCATCTGGTACATTGTGATACACAGTGTTTGGCTGCCCTGTTCATCTGATGGATGGAGTGACTTATGAAGATATAACTCCTGTCTTCCAACATTTTGCCTCTAATCCAAAACAACAAAAACATTTTTTAACCCCATCTGTCATAAATATCAGATTTGAATTATCCCACTGCTGTCCCAGCAAACCAACATCCATGCTGTACGTATATGCACAATGTGTCATGCAATTTCTTTTGTCATAAAAAAATAAAACGTAACACGCATTCAGCCATTCGCTTCAAATGCTGAAACATAACTGGTGAGTATGGAATGTGTTCTGACTGCCAGGCATTTCAAAACAACCGCAAACATGGATTCGAAAAGGCCGGGTCTTACCTGATGGTATGAAGGCAGCTTGCTGCTGAAACTGCATGTTGGCCAGGGCCTGTTGGTACTGGAATACGCCAGCATTGAACATAGTGGTGGCACCGTTGGCTTTTTCAAGTGCAGGTCTCTTTGGTAAAGGAGGCAAGACGGGAGGGAGCCCCTGATGAGGGGACAGCACCAAAATAAAGGATGGGAGTGAGGGAAATCAAAGGATGGTGGCAGTGACATTCAGGACAGAGAGAAGAAAGAATTCCATTAGAAAATAAAGTTGCTCTTCCATTCTTCTAATTACAGCCAGCAGGCAGTAGACTACCCTACTGCTATCAGAGCAAAAGTGTGGCACTGGATCAAAAATGGTGACATCACTCTAGCTGAGGACAACAGTCTTTTGAACATTGTCATGGACCTAATTTTACTATTTTAATCTCAATCTACAGTATGACAATACTCATTTTGAAGCCTGAGGCATAAATTGACCTATCTGAGAAGAGAACTTTGTGAAACTGACAATTCAAAATATATTAACTGCTCATTATTTGGCAATCAATAGAAATTATAGTTAGAAAGGCCGTACTACTAGATTCACAATAAAAGTACACTGTTAAGACAGTATGTTAATTCTTCAACATGTTCTCATGCAGCATGGGAAGTGACTAAATCATGCAAAGACTTTCATACGCTATTTTATCAGATACTTAAATACTGGCCATTAATATTTTTGAAGATTCACTAAAAGTGATGAACTGATGTTAAAATGAGTTTTTAATTCAGCCCTTGTTTTGGTTTTCTGGTGTCTTGCATCAAGGACTCTGATCAGTTCATCTCCTTTCAGTGTTTCTTTACTTTTGTTAATCAGTTACAAACATATCAACCACACCACAGCTACATGCCAAGCTAAAAGGTGAAAGGTCATAGTACCAGGTCAAAAGTTGCGTCGAGGGGTCGCTTCAGTGATTTGACAGCCGACTGAGTCTTAATTAGCAGGCAGCGAGCACATGATGGCAATGGGCCAATGGGGTTCAAGCGCAATAACATAAACCAGCAAGCGGAGGTGCATCATGGGGGCAGCAGTGCAGTGTGGGTTGGTGAAAAAAAACAAACAAACAAAACAACAAACAAACAAACAAATAAAAAACAAATCATTGGAATGCAATATACACCAATTACAAGACTACGACATGCACATAGGGTTACAGAAAAGAAATTCTGGTTCTGATGCCATTTACTTTAAGAGGAAAATTCTGTTTTATGAAAAAGACTTCAAGTTTAAGTGAATCTCTGGTCCAGAGAGGAGGGTTAGCCTATCAATTTGTCCTCGGTTCAGTCAATCAAATATATCATAATGAAAAGTCAAGCTGGGGAGCCTGCTTTTCTGTTTTGCAGAGGCAGAGTGATGCCAGCTACCATAATCAAAGTGTTATGGTGGCATGATCGGATAAAGTCTTAAGACAAAGCTTCTGGGCTTCCCGTGGGTCAGTCTGGAAATCTAAACCAAGACTTCTTGTTCTGGGCACCAGACATTGTCTGACTGCAGATTGAAATCTGTGTATTGGTTTGAAATTCCATTTCAACAAATGTATTCTGCAAGGTTTTTTTGTTTTTTTTGCTATCTTCACAAAATGTCCAGTAGCATACTATATAGCCTGTCCAAAGTTGTTTAATAAAAAATGGTCTTGACCTTCAGGCCAGGACAAAAATGATAAAAGCAGGTACTCCTGTAGTCATCTCTGCAGCATGTAATGATGTTTTCTGCTAAGGTCTTTTGTCAGACGCTGCAGCAGTGATGCCTTACGCTTAAGTAAGAACATTGTATGTTTCTTAACAAGGACAAATATTCATAATTAATTGAAATTTGTCAATTACTTATGATATATAAATTACGTCTATGTAAATTAAAACAGCCGAAGGAGAATCATGTCATTATTGCAGTTTACTCTTGTTTTACCTTTTGTTGACATATTAAACTCCAGACACCAGAAAAATATATTTTTTCTACTCTCATTTATGTCTTTTAGTGAGACTGAGTATAAAAAAAATGTAATCAAGATAGTTTAGCGAAATGTGTGGCCCAATTCTTAAATTAACATGTTGGTCTCTACTGTTTTGTATGAAAGAGGTGCAATTTAATTAAAGGGGTTGATTCAGTAACAACAGTTCTCATTTTAAAGAGATAACAGAATAGAAAATGGGTACAAACTAACAATGCTGTTAAACATTGAGGGCAGGCCTGACCCCATTAGGTCCAATTTGGTTTTCTGGAATAATCGTAATGTCAAAGGTTAACGGAAATTCAGCTAATCCTCCTCTCTGGATCACCTGCTAGACAATGTCATCTATAGTACTTGGCGGAACAAAAACTCTGTGTGTCCCTTGGGAGAATGATCACTGCATTGCAGAAACACAATTAAACTGGAGAGTGGCCTCTACAGTAGTTGTCCTCTCAGCAAAAACATTAGAACAGCCTTTCTATTGACTTTATACAGCAAAATATACAGCTAACAAAGCAGCAAAAAAGGGTGGCAGGAAGGGGAGCAGAAGGCTCAGTCACATACTAGCATGGTCACTACAGACTGCTGCTGATAAAGCACACACTGGCTCTGTATTGGTAATGCACAATGAGCTGAGGAGAGCAGAGATAATAACGATCTGAATGAAAATTGTAAAATTGGCTTCTCAAGCCACTCAGTTTATAGGAAATTATATAGATAAGAGTTTATGAGGTGTGATGCTTGTGCTCAGAATCTCATTCTAACAAGCAAATATAGTTATGATTTCACATATAAATTCAAACAAGGCTTATTTTGGATGACACACCAGGATACTGGGTTACATTTAATTCATTTAAAATGTCCCTAAGCTTAAGTGGTTTTTGGTGGTGTGCTCTGAGGACAGATACCTACCATGGCTGCGGCAGCCGCGGCCTGGTTGACTTGGTGTTGGGCGGCTTTGATTTTGGCCTGCAGGTGGGCGGGAGGGTGGAAGTACTTGCACTTCTCCCGCGAGCAGCGGCCCTTTATGTAGTCCATACATACAGTGACTGTGTTGTCATTGGTGTCAATCATAGTGCTATCTGCCGGGTGGGCAAAGCGGCAGTCATTCTCCCCACGTGTGCAGTTACCTCGCTGGTATTCCCGGCATACCTGCATCACAAACACAACAGCGGCATTTGGTGCACAAACCAAACACACAAAAAACTCTCTCGCATGAATGCACGCGAAATCCAGACCAGGGCATGTATCATGAAATTACTGCTTACTTTACTTCACACTTGATGAAGTACTCAATCTGTTCGGTCATTTCAGAACTTGACAATCACTGCAGCAGACAGAGCTAACCAATCTTAATGACAGGTTTGGTCATTACAGAAGATGGATAAGCTGAACAGATTCTGACCAGCATTTACAGGCTCATCAATCACACAACACGCCTCTATTACTCAAATGAACTGTTGTTGTCCTACCTTAACAGGACAGAAGAGGGCAGCACTTGCATCGGCTGTCCTGAACTGAGGGGGGTGGAGAGTGACTGCCTGAGTTTGAATGTATGGGCTCAATGAAGCTCATGGGAAATATAGGGATTGTTACACTCAAGGGAGTTTGTAGCTGATGTAATGACCAGCCCACACATAATAAAATACCACACACACACACACACACAAGCTTGGTTCACATAAATGATTACGTTGATTAAAAAAATAAATATATATACTATTTTGATCCTGAAGAAGCTGAGCTATACATGAATTGGATAAACCTAACGTTAAGGTGTCCTCCATTAAAATCAAGCATAATTTCCTGGTTTTCTTATGTTGACCTTTCTGTTCTTGTAAAGGAATACTCAATTTTGCCACCAGGTCTGTTTACCAGCCTCACTGTCGTCATGCATAAATGATCTGATTTGTGGAGGACAGACTGCCAGACAAAAGGCCACCAGCACCGTTATCTCCAAATGAAGCCTGCTCTGCCTCCTATCAAGACAGCCAAACCTCCACCATCACTGATCACCATGATGGATCTCGATGTGTCACTTGTTTATGCACATCTCTCACACGCGAACACATTCTCATAAGAATGTATGCCAGCCTGTGCATGTACAGATATTAATTCCTCACCAATGCTACCATCACTAATCTTGCTAGTTGCTTTTTTAACAAAGACAGACTGCCTTGTTGTCAGGCAGATGTAGGTGGTGCAGGTGAGGGAGGGGGGAAGAAGATGTAAGCATGGTTGATGAATAAAGAGAAAAGGACTGACAGATGGGGATTGAAGAGACAAAGGTGAGGGTGTCTGCCACTGAAAAAAAAATAGATGAGCTAGAGAAGATTAAATAGCAGCAATTAGATGTGGAGGGCAGCAGGTGTGGAGCAGTTTGCTTCTTTTAATAGTTATACATTAGCTGAAGCTAAACCAATAGAACTGCTATATTGGACAAACAACCAGGAAAAGAATTGCTGCTGATCATATTTCTGTCCCCATGGTAACTGTCCTTTTGGGACATTTACGTCACTGCTGCAGGTAAGCAACATATGATTTAATGCATACTCAGATGTTGCAATTTCCTGTAGCAGCATAAAAAGAGAGTCTTAGAGTGAGAGAGTGCAGAAAAATATTTCCTTTAACCAGTCTGCAAGATTGTCTTCTAAAATAGGAATTTATGTCAGACTCAAGGAATTAGTCTGAAATTAATCTATGCCTGGTATGCGTGTCTGTCCACCAAGTTCCAGCTATGTTTACTTTGAATGACACACTCCAGGAAGCTAATACATTTCATACATTTCTCCCAAATGTATCATAAACCAATTTTCATGCATTGCTATTGCTGAAATTCTTTTATTACAACATCATTTTGAAAAACAAATACATGATATATTCTCAGAATCAAGAGAGAGTAATAGTAAAATAAATATATTATCTTCTGATAAACTGACATTTGGTAACATAAGATTTTTTGGAATCCTATTTTGAATTTCCAATTGACAGATCTATACATGTCTTTGTTATATACCTACAATTTCTTTCGTGAAAATAATGATTTCTCTTGTTTCTGTTATCTTTCTTTCCACTTGCTCCAACCCTTCCAATGAAGACCACAACAGGTCTGCTAATTGATTTCCAATCTCCCACTCCATTTCTCCTTCCCATCATTGACCCGTTCCTTTGGAAAGTTGTCCGCTCCTTCACTGCATCTTGTGACTTACTCGGGGCCCAACCCCATTAATTACGCAGCTACCAAACATTACAACTTAAATGTAACCTTGCTAAGGCTCCCGCACGCCTCCTGCCTGCCTCCAACGATTTCCCCATTATTTCGCTGCAAGTGTTTCCCGGGTGGAGCTACATAATGGATGAGATTGACTTACTGCCCAATTAATGTTTATCTGAGGACAGAAAGAGGAGGGGCGCTCAAAATATTTCAAATGACTAATTGCTTTCATATATAAAAATAAAGATTTTTCTCCTTAAATGAAATATTTGTAACCTACGCTTGTTCCAGACAAGCTTCCCCTGTTCTGTGTAAGGTTTTCCTTGACAGTTATGAAGAGTGACAGGGATAATATTTACAGGGAGATTACTGCCCTTCTTTATTCGCTTATGTCTCGGTAATGATTACATTATGGTAATAGCATGTAGTTACTGTAACAGAAATTGTGTACCAAATGCATAATCAAAGTCTACACACATAGTCTGGTGAGGTCGGGCTTGTGTTTTCAATATTCGCACGAGTACAGCCTGAATTTCAAAGCTCAGTCTGTGTAGCTGTGAAAAAGAAAAACCTTGTTGGGTGCAGAATCTTACTGGAGCTGTTAATCTGTTTTCTAATATGTTACCATGATGAAACAATTGTCCAAATCCCTTTCATTGTGTGGGATCATTCGTGTTTTCTTTTATCTGGTCACACTTTATCCTTGGATCTGTGTGAATGAATGTTTTCTCACCTCCAGTCTGTCCGTCCTCATCAGCTTCTGTGCAGCAGCAGCGGCGGCAGCAGCGGGTACGGGGACGTTCGGGTTGCTGGTGACCAGTACAGGAGCGCTGGGCAACATGTCAGCAGGCATCAGTCCGGGCGACACGGGGCCAAGGTACGGGTTAAATGCAGCGGCCGCCGCTGCAGCAGCATTGGCGTTGGTTGCAAGGCTGGGTGTGACCGAAAACATGGGCTGCAGGGTACGGGCAGAGGAGAAGTTGCTAAGAATTCATCTACATGTCTCACAGAGCCAGTGTACATGAAAAAGTTAAGAGAGTTTAGCACATCCATCAATTAATAAGACCTGCAGATACATTTGAAGTTTAAAGAAATAAAAGGTACATGGAATTGTCTTTTGCAAAGCACAGCACGGATCTTGGTTTTGGATAGACATAACAATATCCAGTATCAAAAGTGACATTTATGAAGCATAAATGCGTCTTATTTTATGGTTGAATAAACAATTTATAAAAACAAAGAGAGGGGGCTTGGATTTTGTTTGTAGTATCATTCAACCCCTTTTGATGAGAAAGAATCACATGCTTGTAACGCTAGAAATCACACTTATAAGGCATAAAATTGTGTGTGCATGAGAGGAGGAGAGAGTCTGTGTGGTGCAGTCTGTATGCATTGTGTTGGAGTTTCAAAGAGAAAGCATCCTCTATACATCAAAGATTAAGGGGTAAGCTAGCTGACATAGTGCACTGCAAGTTTTCCCCGCACGTTCCTGACCTCACCCCTGTCTGAGGATTGTCTCTTGAGCGCTTGCCAAGAGGACACAGAGAGTAATAGAGCAACGGCAGCAGCCAGAGCTGGACAGCTACATTCTTCTTGAAACCTCTTTGTTGCTCTGGGATGGCTCAATAAATAAGAACTGACGCTGTGGACTTCCTAATTCCGCCCCCCCCCCCCCCCGTGGAATGTCTGAAGAATTATACCTTATCTCAATGTGAAAAATAGATGTGCTCCGATATCACTTTGAGATATTTGAGGCTCAAGGTTGAGGTGGAAGAGACATGATGTCATAAAAAACACTCAGTCACGAGGTTTTAACAATGCAGTGATGTCATCCTGCAAAGATTTAGTGACTTGCTCATCTCCTTTTTTTTGGGATGATTGCAGATTCTTGCTGCAGTGTGAAATGCAGCAGTTAACAGTTAAACCCAAATATTAGCTGTGCAAAAATTAGGATGTTTTCTTATGTAATGTGTTTTTCTCCTTAGAAATAGAAAGACTCTTTCTAATCGATGCATTCTGCCAAAGGTCTTTTTATGGATTTCACATGGGAAAACCTCTATTTAAATAAGCAAAATATTTTCAAGCTAACTTGAAATAGATTAATTTAACCCTTAAGATGTGGTGCAATTCCAGAATATCATTTTTATCTACGAATAGAAGCAAAAAGTCTTATGGATTACAAAATTTGTAATTTGTAATAATCAAACAATAATCTATGTTACTTTCATATTTTGCTCTGTGTTGTTCTTTGCATGTCATAAACTGTTTACACAACATTAGCCGACGACATTTGGTAAACTGACATTACTGAATTATTAATCTAAATTCCATCAATCCATCCATTTCCTATACCCACTTGATCCAGCTCAGGGTTGTGTGAGGGCTGCGGCCCATACCAGTCAAAATGGGAGAGGCGGGGTGCACACTGGAAGCCTCGCCAGTCCATCGCAGCATTGATCTGAGTTATTGATTTAATTATTTCATGTAATGAAATAAGATATAGAACAAGGATCACAGGGAGTTACAAAATCTACTACGATAAGCAAACAAGAATCAAACTAACAATAATTTAAAAGTGTATCTTTATCAGAAATTGGTTCGCTCATCAAAGTCAAACATAAGACAGCTTAACTCTGATTCTGCTCAGTTGAGTTCAATACTATTACATTGTTATCCATAGATATGCCAGCTGTTTTGAATGACAACATATAAATAAATCAGATAATAAACTTTTAGAACGTTGATGACTTAGAGGGAGGTGTTGTAGAAAATGAATGGGTTCCAGCGTGAGGATTTAATAATTTCCAGAAGAGCTGAATCTCCAACACACAGAAACTTCTAAACACCACAAATGTTTTTTGCTTTGTATTTCATAGCTTTTTCCCTCAAAATATTCCAATACCCTTCATTTATTACTTTTTCTGAGAATGAGCTAATGAATCATTGTGGGTAAACTGTAATGTTGTGTGTGACTGTGTGCTGAGAACCATCATGAGCAGCTTCACTTTCAGCCAGATTTAATGGACACTCGTTACCTCATCCCACATACAGTCCCATTCATGAAACTGGAAGTCTTTTTTTCACCCACATTATGGAGACAGATGAAGCACTGCAGCAGATAAAATGTTGTGGAAAAGATGATGAAACCAGGAAACTTTAACTACACACATGAGAGAAATGGAGGGAGAAGGTCTAATTCATGGAGAGCTTATATCTCTCATCCTTTGTTGCTTTAACACCCCCATGCTCTTTTTTACCTTTTCTTTTATGGGTAGGGCTAAAGGTCTGGTATCATCCTATCGCCTTGAGCCTGTCCATTTATCTCCTCCTGCTGCATTCAGTGCTCCCTTTCTTCCTCAGCCGTGTCCTTCTCTGTCAGCCTGACTTCCTGTGCCTCGCTTCTTTTTACTTTCTCTACTAGACATAATCAGGAATGGAGGGCTTTTCACTGTGTCTGTTTTCCAGACAAAGGGGATACACAATGGGTGGGTTTGTCCATGCATGTGCGTGTTTTGCAAATAGGCCATAACACGGAATCTTAAGAGTAGCGGGAAATAAAGCATTCCTCTCTTGTCTATTACATGGAAAGGAACAGTGGAGAGGAATAACGCAAAGCCTGACTGGCAGGTATCTGAGGCTTTGTGAGCCATCAGGAGGGATTCATTTGAAGAGGCTGACTCAGGCTCTGGCCATCACCTTTAAGATCCTCAGGGGATGCAGCTCAGTTACAATAATTTCGGATATTGTTTTTTCCCTGTGTCTTTGTGTATTCTTGTTCTTCACTATTTGTGGGGTCCAAAACTGGGAGTCCAACTTCAGTAAGTGCAATACAAAAATAATCTTTTCATCACCGTCTTCTCAAATCAACATCACAAAGTGTTTCATAGTGAAAAACATTCATTAGGACATACGTTTAATTATAAACTTTTTAGAAGAAAAACATCTTTGGTTTCTTCTTAAAAGTATGCACAAAGGAAGTGCAGTCCACAGTCTGCATTCCATTGCTTGGAAAGATCAGTATTCTTGAGGCTTGAAGTGAGTGTGAGAGAACATTGAAGGATTCAAAACGGATTCATTTAAATCATATACGTAAAGTTTGAAGGTTAAGTCCAAAGTTTTAAAATGACTCTGTTTTGAGATGTAGCTGAAATTGATAAAGGAGTTTCTCATACATTGTGTTGAGTGATACTCCAATGGCAAATCTTTTTTTTTTTTAAATCTCATCTTCCTGCATGACTAACTGTATTAAAAGCTCTTGAGAAGTACAACAGAATTCCGATTGTGTATTTCACAGAATGTAGGCACGTCCTGAATTTGACAGTCAAAGTGTAGTTTTATGGTTGGATTAGGGATTGAGCATGTTTCAAACAAGCAAGCAGATAGATTAAACTAAGACGTCACATTTTTAGCATGTAAATACTAGTGCAAACTTATGTGGGAGGCTGTTGTGTTGTACTAGCTGCGTCTTTAGCTCTGCGTGTGTCTACTCACCACTGGCTGTAATTGAGTCCCGGGGATCATGGCATTGGCGATCTGCATCTGCTGGGCCAACATGGCCATGTTTTTCTGCTGGATGAGGTTGTTCCTCCCATTGATCTCTAGCTGTGTCTTTAGGTGTGGAGGAGGATGTAGGTACTTACAGTTCTCCCTGGAACAGCGACCCTGATTGGGCGGGAAAGGAACACAAAGTGGAAGAAAACAAGTAAGGCGGGGGGGTGAGGAAGAAAAAGACATGGAAAGTGTTCATTTCAACCACAGCCTAATATAAAGTAGTAATGAGCCTTGACTTGAGTCGATGCCCTCATATTTAGCGGTGGCTGACCTTATGATCCTGACATCTGTGCCTGTTGCCACATTTATCATAAAGGGTATTTAGTTATCAGTGCCGCTTTCTTTTTATTTTTCCTGGTCAAATCCACAGACTTGCCTCTTCACCTATTTTCGCAAACCCTCACCAAGGGACAACTTAGCTTCAGAACACAAGATAAAGGGGATTAACGATCTATCTCCTTCTGCAAATAAGAACACATAAAGCCAAGGACACGATGAAAACAATGTTACAGTGTCTATGGGGTCATTTTTAATGTTGACTAAACTGGATATCATTCTTTTAATCATTTTATCTACAAAGTAAAAACAAGAGAAAAAATGATGATTATTTGGATTAGGAATCCCCAAATAAATCTTTGATCTTTCTTTGTACTGTACTTGTGACGCCAATTCACAATCCATTTCACATTTTTGTTTAAAAAAGCAATTTAGACCATGAATCATGATTGGACTAAACATTCCTTTAGTTTAGTTTCATATTTCAGATGATGACGGTCTGCCCCCATATCGGGAAAATGGGCATAAAAAGTGAATAAATGAGACTAAGAAATGATGAGGAAGCACTTCTGCTTTGTTGGTTTAATTTGAAAGACATTAAATTTGCAGATTTTCATCTAAAATAACCATATGGTCTACTGGCACCTTTGTGACTTACCACATTGACGGTGTATGTTTTACAAATCTCACTCACCATTGATTGCTTCCCAAATGAACCAAATGAGTTTTGTGACAATATTGGAAATCTTTTTACAAAAGAATGGGCTTTAGCCCTGATATCGGATCAATACATGACGGTAGACTTCTCCGACAACAGTAGGCATGCACTTATCGTGCCAATCTAAAATTACGTTAGTATCCATAGACAGAGCAGTGTGTTTGAGCGTTCCTGCTACTGTGGATGATTGTATTTAAGCCCCAGCCTGAGGGGACAAGGACAAAGTGTAATTTACAGCCACATAAAGCCTTCTCTTCAGAACTCTCCCCCAAGTAGGTACAATATCTCAGATATCTCCTCCCTTTTTAACTCTCACAATCTTGTAACAGCCCTCCTTTGCTTGAATCATGCACCTATCCTGAGCTTCTTTCTGATTTTTGAGCTCCTCATGACTACTGAGCAGTGCTGCTGTGATCTGTGTATGCACATGCTTGTCCAGAGAGTGTGCAGTGCAGGGGTGCTCCCTGTCTTTTTCCCTTATCTACCTCATCAAAATGCATCCCCTGTCTATTCCTTCCAGTTGCTGCTTTGTGTAAATCGCCTTGCAGGAGAATTTAGGGAGCAGCTCTGCGACAGCGGCACAGTACAACCTCCCAAGAGGAATTAAAGGCTGGCTGTCATGCTATTGCTTATCTCAGTGAGATTACCTGCTGCTCGCTGCGACCCACTACAACAGCTGCTTTCACAACCTAACGCACACGCTCTCCAACTTGTCCTTTATTCCAAACACCTCTCATCTTCTCCCCCTCCCATATGGTGTCTCTCGATCTCCCTCTCTATCCCACTTAAATTTCATTGAGCAGCCTATTCTGCCTGGCTACAGCAGCACAGATAGTTTGTATTGGAGAACGGCAAAATGTCAAGAGTTCCTCGAACATTTTCATTGGCTGAGAGCTGAGAGGAATCCTATTCCCTGCCTACCTCCTGGCCTAGAGGCACACATTATTAATGCTCAAAGTCTGGCTCGTCCCTGTCTGGCTGTGACTATAGATCTGTGCTAATTGGTTAATGTCTTTTGATTTTCAGTGTACTTTCCCTCCGGCTGACAAAACTCAAGTATGTCATCTCCGGCCATGGGTTTGTTTATGCACAATTAGCCAACCATAGCTAAAAAAAAAACTAACGCTTTGAGTTGATTATTTGCATTGATTTGGGTAGGTCAAAGTTAAAGGTTTGAATCAAGAGCAGTATAACAAGCTGTGGATGAGTTTGAAGGAGAAGTTTTACAGAAAACTTAAAAGCACTGAAAAAATAAAAGCAGGGAATCAGTAAGATAATGGATTTGTAAATTCTTTATAAAATATTCTTTTATCAATTAATATATAGTTTAAACTGTATCCGTGCATTTAGTTTAACAAGAATCCTTACTGTTGTTGCCTGGATAAGAACATAGATATGTGAGTCTGAGGTCCCTGCTAATCACTGCCTGTGATGATAATCTCTAGGCTTCCCTCCCACCTCTTTTCTCCACTGTCTATACACTGTCTAGTGCAGGTTAATGCTGAGCCTGTCTGATCCAAAGCATTACTCCCACTGGCCGAGGTGTGTGACACCCAGACATTACTCTGTTTGACTCTGCTATACCTTCACCTCTCCTTTTGTGAGACATGAATGTGCAGACAGACTGCTTGTGTCTGTCCCTCACTCACTCTGGATATTGTTCCATTTTGACTTGTGTACATGTCTCCTTTCTGTTTGCATGTTCCTACTCAAACCTAGTTACAAAATCATTCAGCACATTATTCTTTCTTCCTTTTAAGGCCATTAAAAAATCAGCTATGAGATTTCACTATCTGGACACACAACACATTCAATAGTTTAGGCTTTGACAGCAAAATCATTTTTAAATTATGTGTATGTCTGAGGCATATTGTGGGATACCATGATCAAAACCTCATGTTGCCAGGATGACTTTCTGTATGTGGTACTTTGGCAGCTCTGTGAAGCCTGCAAAAATTCAGTGAATAAAACCTGGGGCAGAATTCCTCTCATACACTGACAGCAGAGGCAGAGACAAGAACAGAAAAGAGTGTGGATAGTCAGAGATATGTACAGAGGAACAAAGAAGTAAGATATGCAGACAGAGACATAGGTCTATGCATTTATCATTATTACTAATCAAACATGTGTGTAAGTGGCTTCCCTTCAGTGGTGTCATTCTCGTTTTATCCCAAAGGGTATAAGAGGGGATTGCCTTTACCCGAGCCTGACGCATGTTCAATTATGTCTATTAACTTTTCATTTTCCTGTCCAAAATGACAAATTCTGACTTAATCGTACATTATCCCTCTCCTCAGACGGGCTCTGTGTTCTGTGTGTGTGTGTGTGTGTGTGAGTATGAGTCTGAGCTGTCCACTGTTACTCTGTGAATACCGTGACCAGTGTGACATCTTTACAGTTCCAATCTGGGCAGCTAAACCCTTGTACAATTGTAATCTTCTCTTCAGGGTGTTACTTCTCGTCCCCCCTCAAAATGCAAGCATGAATCAGGAAAGGATGAGAACTGGGATGAAAATATGCAAGCATGCTCGCGCTGATACGTACAAACATGGCTATGAGATTTCCTGACCGAAGCCTCCCTCCTGCCAAGCATACGTCAGACAAATGATGACATCAGACATGCCACAAGGACCAGCCTGTCTGAGGACTGAGAGTGCTGCCAAGAAGGGCCAATAACACTCACACATAGACACTTAAATTGCTTTTTTATTAAGCAATACAGTCCAGCGGTGTCCCAGTAGCCAATCATGCAGCATTTTAGGAATAAAACTTCATGACATGCTTGTGTTTTCTCTGTCTTCTCTTTCCCCTTCTCATTGTGGAAATGAGAAGGGGTCTATGTTATTTTCATTATCTCCATATCAAGCCATTTATCAGATCTGGACCACCCTTGGTGCAATAGCACAAAACCTGGATCAGTTAATCACTTAAAAATCCAATTTTAGTGAGCAGAGAGATAGGACTTTGAGACAACAACAGAAATATTTCTCTGGACAGACGTTTCATAGACAATGATTGACTGAGGTGACAAGCAGGGATGAGACACCTGATGGACTGACAAACAAACACTGCTCCGGAAATGAGCAGAGAGCTCCAACAAATTCACAAATGACACACGCACCGAGGAAAGCTTTCATCCATGGAGCTCAATTAGACAAAACACCAATTACAGCCCCCAATCTCTGGGAGTGTTAGCATGTTTTGGGGTGGGTGCAGGCACAAAATCGTTAGCACCGGAAGCTAATGATGGGGCAAAATCATTAGCTGTAATGGCTAATGACATCACTCTGCTGTGAGCTTTGTGATGCAGTATTAGACATTGCTGTAACGCTTGCTTATTTCAAATGCGCTGTTTATCAGTGGGTATCAGATAGCTATTGTCATGAGAATGTTTGAAAACGGAACATTCATCATTATGACTACATTAACTGACATTTCAAAGTTCTACAGCTTAAAGAAATGTGTCTTTTCAATAGTTGAAACTTACAACCTCTCTCCTAAAGAGGTTGGATTATAAATGAAAATATCCTGATGACTGGGGTATGCCCTGTGTTTGGCCTTATGACAAAATGACCATGAACAGGAGAAAGTGGGTATGATAAAGCCATCCAAAGGTATTTCTCTCAATTGTGTCTTGTACTCCTCTTTACACATTAAAACTTCTATGGAGCAGTAACTTTTCTCAGTTCCAGGATACCCTCAAAAAGGACTTAAAACTAAAGCCTTCACATATTCTACCAAGAAACTCAGATTTTAAATTTTTCTTTATACCTTAAGTTCCTGACCTGCTAGTGAAAAATATTTTTTAGTCGTGAGATGTCACTGTTTTTTTATTAAACCAACATTACTTTCTAGTCTTTGTAATCCAAAATTTCACAGTTGCAACATTTGAAATAGCTGAGCTTTGCAAATCACAAGTACTCTTTGTCAGTTCCCAGAGACCCAGATGAGAGGGTCTCTCAAACTAAACTGAATACGCTGTCAGTGGATTGACTGATACATCATTACCACAACACAACCAAGCTCTTGTGTGGCATCCCACAGCTACTCAATATTTATCGTTTATGTTTGAGAACATCTATGGCTGTAATGAGAGTCCCATGTCCCAACATTTGTAGTTTTAGATATTTCAGAATGTCATTTGACAGGCCTCTGACAGTTTGGCAACATGTACAACGTTTAACTCTTTATATATTATATATTGCTCTCAAAGAGTGTCTTTAAAAATGCAACTACAAATACAAACATGGGAACCCCGTTTTACCAGAAAAGTAATACACAGCTTTATATCTCTATCTACATCTATATGTGTTTATTTAACATCCACAAATAGTTGGCTGAGTAAAAACAACTGGGTAGCAATGAGTACTCTTGAAAAGTGCATGAACACTCTGAAATATGAGTGATGAAAAATGGTCTCCCAAATTGGCTGCGGTTGCAGGAATCTGTTTTAAAGTATCCGGACACCAAATTAAGTGAGACAGTGCACTCTCCAAAGTGTATAACTGGGACAAAGAGATTTGTGGAATAACAGTGTTATCACAAAACCTTGATTGAGTCAGCCTCCAGTACCGGCTTACACAGTGGGCCAACCCTGATGCTTTGAGGACACAGGGTGAACAGGGGGTCAGATGATGGAATTGGGTATCAGTATGGAGGCCCATGTGTCATATGATCATAGCGTACCCTTGTGCCTTAACAAATCAGGGCACCTTGCTCAGAGCTCAGGGAGTGAACATTCTCATGGTCAGAATGGCCAGTGTTAGCGTTTTTGAAATCAAGACGACAGGGAGTAAAGGGATTAAATATAATGTCAACCTCACCAAGTCAGCTGCAGCAGAGACACTTTTTCATCTTTACTCACTACCCCCCCTTTTACTGACCTGCCTGCTGTCACATAGCCAAGGCTTTTTCATTTGCCTCATGCTTGAATAGTCTACTTTAAACCAAGGAAAGTTCAAATGAAGGAGCCTCTGCAGTGTACGTCCCTCCTTGGAGGCTGCAGGATTGGTGGCAGTGCTTTCCATCCAGCGGGAACGTGACGGTAGAATTATGCAAGACAAAGTCTCTAATTAGCTTTGTTCTCATTAGGCCTACAACACTATTTCCCCTCAGACAGACAAACACACACTTTCGCTCATATGTGTAGTCGGGGAGGCAAAGAGAAGACTGAGAGGCCACCCCACAGCCCCTGAGATCTGGCCCTTCATTTCTCTTCCACTTTCAATTAACCCTCTTTCTCCATCCTCTATATGCTCATCTTTTTTCTTTATGTTTTAATTTCTCCTTTACTTCTATTTTTCCCATTCTCTAAAGTTTAGTTGAATTCAGTTTTATCTCCCATTCACTGAGCCAAGGATGAAGACCCATTAAAACAGTCTTAATGGAAGAGGGGTGAGAAAAAACATTGAATTCAACTTTTGGCTTTTAGGCCTCATTATTTTCTGCCCATCGTTTTAACATTCGTGCAGCAGACACACAGGCCCTAATGGCTGCTGGGAGTCAACCTCTTTTTCTTTTTCAAATATCTAAAGCTCCCACCTTTTTCCTGTCTTGTGCAGCACCTATTTTCCCACTGTTTGACATAGACCCCAGCCTATCTCAACAAGTGTCAATCAAGAGATGGACAAATAACTATTTTTTTGTATGGCTTGCTTGAAAGTGTGATGCAAAACACAAGGATAAAGTTGTCCTTCCAAACAGACAAAAGATGACAAAGACAGGCAGCTGCCTTTGATTTTTGCTGTGATCTACACAAGCTACACAAAGTGGCTCTGAAGTGAAAACAAAAGATGCTTTTGGAAACAGGAAGAATGGAGAAAAAATCAATTTATGGAGACAAACCACAGATAGAACTGATGAAGAACACGATAATTAAGAATCTGGCCCTTTAATATAAAGCCCTGTATTAAATGACAGCTTTTTAACTTTAACCTCCTGAAGAGATGAGTCAGAATCAGATGCCTTGAAGTCAGAGGGCTGGAATGTTCTATTGAATTCAACTTCTGTTGAATCACGGGAGACGTGGCAGATAATCACAAGACCACACCCTGAAGCCTCAATGAAGCAAAGGAAAAAAACTAAGAAAAGCCCTGCAGATGCTAGAGACGTCTCTTTTTACATGCATGTTTTATGCTTTAATTCATGCCCAGACACACACACACACACACACGCACACACACAGTCCCATTCTCCTCCAGCAAAGGCTGTCACTGTACTGACATCAATGGCTAGTGTCACTGCCTTAAGGTTAAAGCAGATAAGAAGGGATTAGCATTCAGTATTTTTCAAGTAAAGGTACAAACAGCACAGGCTCACACAAAATGATGCACATTCACTAACACATACAAAAAAAGCACACTTAACAAATGCTCTGCTTCTTTTCTCCTACATTAATGATATCTGTGAAGGTTCTCATGGTCATGGTCAAGCTTGAAAAGTTCAGTTTAGGCAACTGGACGTGATGTTTTCTAGAAAAAAATTAAAATAAAATAATATAAATGATCCAAGGGAAATAGATAACAACCTGTGATTACCAACAAGCTGAAAATTGTCAGATGCCTCAAATGTTCATGATGAGTGCTGGAAATTTTCGACATTGGAATAACCTCAAAAATAGAAAGTGGGAATTTTCCTAAAAAATACATTTGGCACTATCACATCTTTGGCTTCACTTCTCCCAAGAATCACTCAGCAGATTTGCAGTGTGTCCTGTTTTAAGAGAGACACTCAAGAGACTCAGAGTGAAAGACAGACAGGGAGACCTGAAACTCATTTATAGGTAAAAGATATATTTTGTTTGCTCAATATATCATGAACACACCCATGACAGTGTCTGTGTCTTAATTTTCTTCCCTCACACAAAGTGTGTTACAGAGAAGAGGGCCATCTCCCCCTCCTTCTCAACACAGCGTCTTCTGTCTGCACACTCATGCACATCGATCCACATTGATCAAAGTCGGCTTGTACCACTTCAGCATAAAGCGGAGGGGACAGTGGCCGGGATTATCTCCGTCTCTTAGCATCGTAACAAAGGACGCATCTCATGTCACAGTCACTTCTGCCACATCTTATATCTGTACTCACAAACTAAAGGTTTCCATCCACAGGAGTACAAAATATTTGCCTCAACTCAAGTATAGTTTGGATTTAAAAAACATTGTTTTATCACTGAAATAAAAATGTATATATATCATTGCATAAATATGTGAATTATTTATATTCCATAGTTATAATGTCTTTTTGTCCAGTCTCATCTCTAAATTTCTTTTAGGAAGCTGCAGTGATGCTTTAACATACAGGAAGCTGTCCCAATACAACACAGCTGCTGTAGCTCTTTTGATTGGTGAGTCTGATACCACTGTAATCCAGTTAAAGCATTTTGAGGAATCATGATGTCCGATGGCGAGCCGTGCAACATGCACCATTACAATAAACGGATATTACAGTCATTTTTCAATCCTGAACATTTGGAACTGTCGATTGACACAATTCTCATTCAATTCCACACTCTGCCCCTCTGTTATTACTTCTTTCCATCAACATATCCTCTATCAGCAGTTCCTTCTTCTCCATCTGTCCATCAATGCCCTTATTACACTATTCAACGTGTACATACCTATCCATCTGTCTTTCACTCTTTTCGGATGATTCTGTGTGCTGAACGATCTCTGTTCTTTAGTGGTAGCAGTCTGCTCGTTCGACACCACTGCTTATCTGTTTCCACAGGGACCAAATTCTTGGCCTCATATCAAATTACATGTTAATTCAATTAAAGATGCTGGCATCTTTGCAAACAGCATCAGGGCTTTACCAGCCAGGCTCAATTTGCTGTAAGTTTTTCAATGTTAGAGATGTCAAACTACTGGATATTTGTATCTGCATGAATTAGGGTTGTTGAATTGGGTTTTGTGGGAGAAGAATTTGCTTTTGCGCATGTGGCAAAAAGAAAGAGCGAAAACATCCACTTCGTGATGGTCATAAAGGATCAATATTGCATGGGGACAAAGTGCTGCTAAACAGTGTGGGTCTGTCAATTAGCACTCTTCTAATGATTTATTTTTTCTCCATTTCCCTTTCTGTGTACTTTTTCACTCTTTGTATATCTCTCTGTCCACTTGTTCCCTCACATTTATACAAATTACTTCTTTAGGTTCACAACTTCCTTTTCCTGTCCAAGTCTGTTGATTCTTTCCACTGGCCAATATTCTATCTCAGAGCAAAGGAAACAAAGTCAGAGGAGGTATCTGAGTTCTTTTCATAAGCGTGATGAATATCCCACTTCTGTGTTTGTGGTTAATGGCTCTCAAGGATGAGATTTAATGAAGCTCTCATCCAACTCTGATTATTTTCTAATTAAAGGAGTGAGTGATGGGACAATGACTGTATTCATGAATGTGTGTTCATAATAGTGTGGGGAAAAAATAAAACAACAGACACTGAGATGACAAAGGCAGTAATCACGCTCCTTGTTTACTGAACTCCCTTGGGAGCAGAGGTCGTGTTAGACACCTCTAAAAAACAAATCAACTATCGCACCCATAAGCTTACCTGCTAACAGACTTGTGGGTATATTGCTCTCAACACTTGACTTAATCACAGGCCTCTGATTTTTTTATCTTTTTTAAACTAATCTTTTTTTTATTTTAATTTTCATTGTTTGTTTTTTTAATTTCTTTAGTCTCTGTGTTTGGCTAGAGAGTGAGCAGAACTTCCTTACAATAATAATGAGGCATCAAGCCAATGTAACACAAAGTTAAAGCTGAGGATTCTACAATACTATGTCTGCTTTTCTAAGATCAGTTCTTATGTTGTTCTTTCTGTTTGCAGTTGAGAGCAAGTGTTTATGTTGATTTCTCTGTTTTTGGGCGGCAGGTTGAAAGTGAATGATTATCTGTCAGAGAGTTGAATGCATACTACCTGAACTGCCAAGATCAGATTAACAGCATACGGTCAGTGATGGATAAACAGGAAGAGGTGATGGAGAAAAGACAAGACAGAGTTACGGTACTGCCAAATGGTGAAAGCGGGAATGCACGTTGGCAGACAACTCCCTGTCCTCGGCTGAGTGATGTTCTGTGACCTGCACCTTCTAAAGTTCCCTAAATCTAGTTTGTACCTTACTCATCTGCAGTCTGAATTATGGTTTTGTTTTGCTGTATTCCAAATGGTCATCTTTAAAAAGAAGTCAGAAAACATTGTGGTAAAACAGGGAGGAGAGAAAGAGGGGAGGCGGTCAGTTTACGCAGAAATAGACAGGAAGTTCATTTGGTGAGATGGGGGGGGGAAGGCAAGACACACAAACAGGAACAGATCAGCCCATCACTGATTATATATTCTGTTCACAACAGCAGTAGCAGCAGGAGCAGCGATGGTGATAGAACATCACGACTCAGCACGCAGAGATGATATTACCTCCAGTCTGTCTAAATTTCCAAGGACCGTCAGTTTAGTATGAAAACACCAACACACGTAGACATAAGTTATTTATAATGTACGTTAATTAAATGCAAAGAGATATTTACATCAACAGAGAAAAACCAGGGTAAAAAGTTTAAGACTGAAGGAGGCATAAAGGTAAAACAAGAAGGACTTTGTATGGTTGCAGGCTACTCCTAAATGCCCTTGTATGCTATTTGGCTCTTGATGTTGTTGTGTCATGTCTCAGTGCTGATACAGCACGTCTAAAGATGGATGTGTGTGTGCCTGTGTGTGTGTGTCTGTGTGTGTGCGTGTCTATGCTGATGCAGCATATCCACAGATGGATGTAGGAATGGTGGCCTCTCTGAGGACAGGGAGACATTTAGAGGAGACGTTTCAGACAAAGTTAATAGCTGCTGGCTGTGTGCTTCCCTCGTAGCACCATGCTAATAAAAACCTCTTTTCATAAGGTCCTGTGTGGGCAGAGATTAGTGAGCATTCAGATATGGTATATCCTATTTAGTGAGACCAAAACCTCAGAGGTAACATTTTCTTTAGGCGTGGTTATAGAAAACAATAAAGTTTGGACCTGAGTTTTAGACAAGTTCTATTCTGGGCAACAATTTAATAAAACTTGAATGTAACTTTAGAATGTTTGAAAGGTTAGGTCATATGTGAATTGAAACAGCACACAGCAATTTACATTTAAATGAAAGAACATGAGAAACAGATTTTTTTTTCTGAGTTGAGACTTATAACTTAACTTTAATTAATGGTTATATATCTAAAAAAACATTGGAGCATGGACAACAAAAAGGAAAGTGTGCTAAAATGTAACAGCTGGAAGGGATTTCAGGTTATTTATAAGGTTATTTAATGAAAGCTCTGTCTATCAATACCCTATCATGCAAAAGGGTTGGGGATAAAAACAAAACCTCTCAGAAGTCTCTTAAGTGAGCAAACAAGTTTTTTTGTTGCTTGTTTTTGTTAAGAAACTCTGAGGAACATTATATATGGTAAACAAAAATGTGAAAAGACTCAGCAGACCAAGCATTAAGACCAGATATGACTCGACCATGGAAGACACTGCATGGGTTTGGAACGCCTGCTCGTCCATTATACAGATATAATGGAAAATATTTCAAATCAAACCAGAAGAGTAATATATTCTTCAAGAATATCCAAAAATAAAAGTATGCAGACTGATGGTAAAAGCATGGGAGATGAACCAGGGTAACGAAAAAGATTATCAAATTTAATGAGTGCTAATATTTTTTATGATAGAGTGAACATCTCTCGGGAGGCACGGTGGTGGGGTGGTTAGCACCATTTCCTCACAGCGAGAGGGTTCTGTGTTCGAGTGCCATGGAGACCAGGACCCTTCTGTGTGGAGTTTGTGTGTTTTCCCTGTGTCTGCGTGGGTAATCTCCAGTTTCTCCAGCTTCCTCCCACTATCCAAAAACCTGCATGTTAGGTTGATTGGACATTCCAAATTGCCCTTAGGAGTGAGTGTGAGTGTGCGTGGTTGTTTGTCCTTGTATGTGTTGTCTCTGTGTGGCCCTGCGATGGACTGGCAGATCGTCCAGGGTGTACCCCGCCTCTCGACCATTGACTACTGGGACAGGCTCCAGTCCCCACGCGACCCCATTAGGGAATAAACGGTTACGATAATGGATAAATGGATGGTTGAACATCTCTCTTTAGCCATTCCAGCATCTATGATTGGCTGTGAATTCAGTAATAGTTAGTGAAATTTGATAGCTCACTGTTACTATTTGATTTTGTGATGACAAAGCTAGGTGTGGACAAAGCTATATCTTTTCACATCACCACCAAACAAACAAAATTGTGATCCAAAGTACATCCAGTAACTGCCCAATTGTCATATTGCTAGTCCATGCACACTGGCAAAGTGCATGTAACAGATTGTAACAGACACAGATTATTCATTAAACATATCTTTAAACAGACTACCCCAGAGAGGGGGCAGTGACAGATTCAGGTGGATGACAAATTGAATACCTCTAAGCAGTATCCGTCAGTGAAATATCATAGCTTGCATCTTCTGACAGTTGGCTACAGTTTTTTTTTTTTAAGTCCTCCCAAAATGAGATGAAAAGCTATAAAAGATCAAAATCACCTCGAGTGAAATGGAAGTGAAAGTGTTAGGGACACCTGGAAGACAGAAAAAGAGGACAGGAGAGCAGGGGGGTGGAGGATGGGCAGAGTGAGAACAGATTAAAAGAGGTAATGAGAAGAGAGGATGAGAGAGCGAGCATGACAGCAGAATACAGATACAGAGCAGATTAACTCTGTTTGAGTACGTTTCCTTTTCAAAGAGTTCTTATCCAATATATTGCATCCCTCTCCGCACTGCATACTTGCACACACTCACTGTTTTCTGCTGGGGCTCTCATCTCAATACATATTGCATTACCATTTCTCCTGTTATCTGTTCTCTTTGCATTCTTGTATGTCTATGATCGTGCCTTGCACACGCCTTGCCATTATCTACTAGCTCAAGGACTCTGAAGTATATATGTAAATATATGTAGGCCATCATATGTTAAATGTTTGTAAAATTGATTTGAGATTCTATGTCAAACTATTGGGGACTTGTTTGAAAGTTAAAAAAAAAAACGTATTCCTAATGTCATGAATTTTACCCTGCTTGATGGGAGGAAATAATCTCTTTTTCACAACAATATACTTCTCATATTATGTTTCTATATCGCTGCAATTGTTAGTAATTGTGAGCGTGTGTGTTGCCTTGAAGCTCAAAGGTGTTTTAGAGGGGATCTGTTAGCTATTTTAAGCACACATCTTTTAAAGTTTAGACATCTGGGGAGCTTGAGATCGAGCAGCTCTGAAATATAGATAGATACAAACTTCAGAATGCAGTTTTTAATAATTTCAAGTGCAAGATTTCTAACCACATCATATAGGTTAGGACTACCCTTAGGCATTACTATAACATGTCCAAGTATTATCGAGGACGCATACAGTCTGTTCTTCACCTTGAATAGGTTTCATCAAATGACTGATCAGAATCATGTAAATGAATATCAATTAATGAAAATTAAGCCATGCTTTTAAAGTAGAAAAAAATAAACGAATGAAGGAATCATAAAAGCATTGTGTGTGTTTCAATGAAAACACACAGTTTGGAGTTTTCGGTTGAAATTGGGAGGATGCAGGAATTTGCATTGCAACAAAAGAATTTAAATGAACATAAATGGTCAACACTCATTTAGAATTAAAAATAAGTTTGAGTGTGCCATATTATTTTTTCTCTTATGCTACCATTTCTGATGTAATATATGTAATGTTTTCACAAGGCCTAATAAAAATATATAATACTGTGGATCATATGAGTAATATGGTAATAGCTTTTAATTACATTTTAAAGCCTCACTTCCTGTAGGCTTGGAATGAGGCTGTAGGCTGAGGAGATTCCAGCTGTAATTATGTTCATAGAAAGGGAGAGCTTCATTGTGGATCCACAAGTTACGGTGCTTTAAAAAGAATCATCAAAAGAGACAGAAATATGATGAAAATCTTCATAACAAAAAAATCAACCCCCTGTCCTGTCGTTTTTATCACTTCATCAGCAGCCAGTGAAGCCCCCGTGCCTTTTGACTCATTCTCACCTGTTTCCCATCACAGCTCAGTGGTGAGTTTATTGTATTTCGTCAGAGTAAATATTCCCACATTTGCTTTTTATTCACTTGCAATGAAAAAAAGCTTTGTCTCCAGCTGCTAATAGCAACAACATGCTGAATCCCTGCAGCAGTAGCCAAAAAGGATACGCACACACTGATTCCTTTGCTTCTCTAAAACTGTACAGTTGTTGTTGTGTTTCTTCTAAAACAGTCTGTTTTGTAGCCAAGTTACCGTTCAGGGACAATTTTGGCAAGAACTAGGATCAAACTATCTCCACTAAAGCTTTTTTGGGAAACTGAATATACAGACACTTTAAGAGATAGCAAAATTGGAAAGGAATTGGAAAGTAAGCAAAAGTGGGGGGAAGTATTCTGAACCTGTCAAAATGATTGAAATGTTTTTTTCTCTATTTTTTCTCATGTCACATCCTGTAAGTATGTTTTTTACAGCAGACATACTGTATTCATAGATTAGCACATAACTGTGAACAAAACAAAAGGAATGCTTTAAAAAATATATGTATAAGAGACCCGTGCGCACCCTTTTGTAATTTGAATGCCACAGACTACCTTCCTTTAACGTCCTGCATTTCAGTAGCAACGGAAAGTGGGTGGTATAACAAATTGACCAAAGGTGAGAGGCCACGTTTACCAACATCTCTTCCTTTACTCCCTCCCCCCCCACATCCTCTTGCTTGTCCTTCCCTTATCCTCTTGCCCCTCTCTCCAAGCCCTGCTATGTTATGAATTCAGATATATCATTCTATGATAGCAGATCTATCATTCTGTCACAAAGGCAGGGAAGGGAGGTAGACTGTGGAATGCCCTGGCACTCGGAGCAGGGAGGGCTCTGTGCATGGCGCTTTGCCTCCTTGCACATTCCCTGCTCCAACGCTTCTCTTACCCTCTTCGGCTCACTTTGCCTCTCTGTTTGCATGATCTGTGCAGAGCCACGGCACCGTCCTTTCTATTTTCCTGTATTACCAATCAACTAAACCGCCCACCTCAAGTCATCAGAGCTACAAACAAACGGTCCATAACTGCAGTAACACAGAGCTTAACTTCCCAAGAAATCCATCCCCAGGTAGAGTGCAAACCAAGGTAAGCAGAGGCCTGGACTGCCTGACTCACTGCCAGCTCTGGTCTCCGTTACATTGAATAACACCCTGCTTGCCAATCAGATAGGAGATAAATTAAAGGCTGTGTGCACAACATGGCAGACATAACTGCTGGATTGCGAACCATTGTCAAAATACCCCGGGCTGATTTCATGATACTGCTGTATCTGACAGACGCACACACAAACACACAAAAGAAAGTAACAAGAAATGTGTGTGGGTGCTCCTGCCGACCATACTTCACATTTACATGCAATATAGGGGTTATGCTTTTGCCATTCAGATATTTAGGTTTATGCTCTTATCCTTATGGATCATGTAATCATTACATGTGAATTACGGAGGAACTTACTATCGATGGGTAATTGTGTTACCAAATTAACTGCATGCTAAGTATCTGGTTGATCAGAGTGTTGTGCTGTTTGCCAAATACATGAAAATGAAAGAAATATTGGTTTACATGTTTGAACAGTTTTCACTTGTTTATCGGGGAAGTCTGAGGTCATGAATGGTAATTTGTCCCATTCAGCTTCACTGACTTGCAAATGAAAACAGAAATTATTTTTATACTGAGCTGAGCAGTGCTCATTCATCAAGGGAGTTGGCAATCACTATTTTTAAGAATTTAGCAGTTGGGGGCTCTTTCTCACATGTCTGCACAAAAGCCACAGCTCAAACAACAGAGGGACAGAGTCATCAGTCTATTTGCATCAGGCTTAAACAGAAAAAACATAGTCAGGCTAATTAATTCTGATTAGTCCTTGATTTTTAAAAGCTATACCAATTGTGGAACACTAATAGAAGAGATAGACAGTGGCCGACTGCGCCATGTGTGAATACAACTTTGGGTCAATGCATGTCGAATTCCCTGTACAGCAGGATCTGAAAAATGCTGCTAATGTTGTATGTTGTAAGTGATCAGAAGAACAGTAAGAACTCAGCTCGAATCAAGACGCTGAAAATGTGTGGAATTACTTCTATTAAAATCCAGTCTACTACAATGACTCGGGCCACATTTTTTTCCACTATAAAGGAACTGATTACTTAAAGGAATTACGTTAGAGTATGATTACATTTTGTTGTGAACAACCAAAGGTAAAATAGAAAAGCCTGAGCTTCCTAAAACATTTTATGAATGTCTAATGACTTCATGACCTTATAGGCAGTTTGTTATAATGAGGGATTCTTTTTTTTTCTTTTTTGGTATAATGCTCCCCCAAAAACTGGGCCCACACGCTGCTTTAAACAGTTTCCTGTATACTGATTTGTTTTAACTGATACATAAGGTCTAAGATGGCTAAAAGATAATGGCAAACCATTTTAAGGGAGCAAATACCTTTGTTCTTAATTTAATTAAATGAGTGGAAGTCTTTCAGTCAAAGCCATTCTGAAAGAAGTCTCCTGAATGTCAGGGTGCTCATTGCGCTGTGGGTAGTTAGTTTTCCATTATAAAGGTCAGATATTTGATCCCCTGCACCTCAATGTGTCAAACAGTTCACAGCAAAATAATTATCAAACTACGAAGTATATTTTATGTCCCTTTCTATGCTTCCTAAAGGGGCACAAACTAAAAATTACGTCATGGTCTTAAAGGAACAAACCAGCCGGGTATCATCCAAAATCTGTGAGAAGATCTCCACAGTGCACAATGTGCAAGATGGTTGTTCAATATAGAAATATATCGAACAAGATCTGAAGGACTACAGAAAGCATTTCTAAATTATGTCAGTATACAATAGCTGAGTGCCAGTGACCTGACCATGTACAGCTTAATTTCCTTATCTTTTTTAACTTTGTTTTTCTCTAATGAAGTAACAAAAAACTAAATATCATTTACATTATAGTACAGTAAGTGACAGTTGGTCATGTACTCCTGAATCAGCTGTTAACTATATATCTACGCATCGACATGACTTGGCAAGTTCAATCGGAAAAGGTAAGAGTTTATGATGAACAATGTCATGCCGACTGAGTAGTGAAACAGAATGTGTTCTTCATGTTCTTGGGTGGCGATGTTGTAATGGCATCCCTGTGAAGGTGACCCTTGTAGTTTTGAGCAAGCGGCTAATGGAGTGGAATGAATGCTCATGCAGATATATATTTTTGAGACAAAGTGACCAGTAAAATGTCACCATAAAAAATCCAAAAAGTAGCTGTTTTGTTTTTGCTTTTTAACCAAATCACCATCAGCTCCACATGGGTGGATGTCTAATGACACAGTTTTTAACATAGATTAAGGACCCTTGGTCCTAAACAACATTTGATCATAAAAATTCAGAAGAAAACGGTCTAAAATCAAGTCAAGATGCAAAGCTCACTCTCCTGAGTCAAACCTCTGATCTATCATCTGCCCTGCCACATCTGTGCAATACAGGAATGACTGAGCTGACAAGAGCAAATGCAATGAGTTGAATTCAAGTGGCAATCTTGTTCAAAAAAACACACATTTAGTAGGACATAAACATATTTATGTCCTTGGCAACTGCACGGCTTATATATACAGCCATAAATATGAGTGGGCAATAACATGATTTTCACAATAAATTATTACAAAAGTTTGAATCATCACCAAACTCAAACATTCACAATTTGTAAAGAGGTTTATAAAAAGCTTCCAATCACCTCTTAAACTGTAAGCTATTTATTTTCTTCTTTTTTTCACAACTTCCTAGTCCAGTCCACTCTATTTTCCCACCTCTTTCCTTCCTCTCTGCTGTTTGATCCCCCTGTCTCTGAGAGGAGTTGCATGGTGGGAGTGTGTTGTCTTAGTGCCAGGGCAAAAATAGACAGAAAATTACAGGGCCTTCTGAGAACACCCCACTGTGCAGCATGACCTCAAAATAACACACATATACTTGCAGAGTTGCATACAAATTTGAAATACACAGTATGCTGTCCTACTTATGTTTCCCATTCAGCCTGCCGAAGAGACGGTCGAGCAGACTGTCTTCAACAATGTGCCAACCAACAGTCCAACCCTAAAGTTATGTGCTTGAGAAGGAAACTCTGAGTCTGATTCGCAGATGTTAGTGTGATTACAGCCTCATCTCAGCTTACAAAAACCCATACACACTTTTAGAAATATTTGTACAGCTATGTATTGACTCCCTTTCCAAGGCTTAACTTCACCCCTGATAATTCCTTCATATTCACTGTTGACTTTACAAAAAGAAGCCCCTATTCAATACGGCACTAATGTCAGTATGACTATTAATATGAACTCTTATGAATTGATGGGTACTGTACTAAATAAACTCCAACACTGATTATCAGCCCAATGAGCTATAGAGAAAGATAAAATGAGGGAGAGATGAATGAACATCACAGGTGTTCGTCATACTCACCTTGAGTGAGTCAAAACAAGCAATGACTCTGCCATTTTCCACTTGACAGCTCTTGGCAGGGTGGGCGAACTTGCACTCATTGTCCGGTCGTGAGCAAGTTCCTCTCTGAAATTCCCGACAGACCTCCAGCGTCAGCCACTTTGTGTCCCGGATCGGTGTCACGCTCACCGCCATTTCAAAGCAGGCAGGAGGAGTGGTTCAAGAGTATAGATATCCAGCAAATGAAATGATGGTTTTGTCTCTGTGTTTCTAATAATTCTGGTGGAAACGTTGAAGAGGAATAGATAAAGGACATGGGAGAAAGCCAGACTTCAATAGTTTAGTCCCCAGGGTCTGATCTGAATTAAGCCTTTGAGGCCTTGGACTCGCCTACCACCTGAGGTCCATTCTAAGAGTCTGTTTGTGGCTCAAATAGGAATCCTTCAGTGCCTGTCACCCAGGGCATCTGCTGCTGATGGCCTCTCTTATAAAAACTCTCACACACACACCGGTTCTCTCAGCTCGCTTGCTCCTTAGCTGAACTGTCAGAAGAGACAAACGGCAAAACACATTATCGATCACGGTGGCCCATGATGAAAGGCTGGGAGGGAGGAAATATGGAAGGAAAGGGAGAGAAGTAGAGGGAGGAGAAGAATGGTGGAGGGGACGGCAACCAAGCGATTTTCTTCTGCTCACAGGAGCTGTTAAAAGCTGCTTGTCTTTAGAATAAAACTCGGTCTAGAAAGAAGAAGGAAGTGTCTGGTGTCTGCAGATGAGGCCTGAGTGGCATGGGTGGAGGAAGATCCGGCTGACGGACAGAGAACCAGGGAGGGAGCTTTTGGTGGGAGGTGCTAGTGTTGTGGAGACACTCTCAACGGATGGGAATAGCAGTCATGGCATTCCTGCAGCTCCTGGTGTGGCTGGCAGCTCCGGCAGACACGGACAGGCACAGAGGCACAGGCGGCTTCAGCGGAGCCAAACTGCCCCACGGGTCAGCAAATGAAGGCACTTCTCTCTGTGGAGAAGCAGGGAAACGTGTCAGTGGAGCAGGGATGAACACACACACAGACTCACACACAAGGCTAATGCAATTACAAACAGATTCAGGCACTTATGTCTCCCTCTCATTTTGAGTGCATTTGTCATCTAAGAAATTACAAAATAATCTACAATTGTGGATAATTAAACTGAATAAGAAAAGTCAAGTAAAGTGAACAAAGGCAGAAAGAGGAAGGTTACAATTATTTTTATCAATTTGTCTTAAATAAGATAGGACATTTGGCCTTTAAACAGAATTCTCAATTTGACATGTCACATGTCGAATGAATCTGCCTCTGGATCTAAAAAAACACCAAGATTACAGGGCCCTACGCTGAAACATTGTAATGATTAAATTTCAACATAGGTCTCTGTAATCTTGGTGTAATTATAGTAATGATAGCACAGATATCAATTACAAATTAAAAGCGACTGAGCATGAAAGCAATGATTAGAGAGTTATCAGTCAGCCTAATCCCTGGAGAAATTGAAAATGGCCAATCGGCTCACAAGATGGTTTCAGCATCATTTCTGGCAGGTGGCCAGATAAGATAACAGCAGAATGACTGGATAGGTCACTCTGAGAGAGAGAAAAGAGGGAAAAAGACTAATTTTTGCAATTAACTCATTTAAAAACTCCCTCAAGCTATGATACAACCATTTAGCCTACATCACGCCCCTAAACCTAAATCTAAACCTAAAATGACTTGACTGACATGAACACCTTAGTGCAATTCTTGTTGCTCTGTTCCAAAGTATGTAGGCTCACGAATATGCAACTCATTCTGAGTGTTGTAATGAGTCAGTACGAGGCCCCAAGATAGAAGGAGGAGGTCATTCTCACTCCATCATGCTGCACCATTCCTGTGCTGTGTTCGTCTGTGCTGCTGGTGTTCCATTGTTGTTTTGGTGTTTCTTACCCAGTACAGTATAAACGGAAAGTTTTCCATTCTAAATTGTCTAATTGTCAAATGACTGTCCGCTTAAATTGAATTAAGAATTTTACATTTACTTATTTTTCAAGATTATGTTATGATGTATGTATTAAAGGGGGAGCTAAAGGAGATGAAGTGCCCCTGGCTCTATATACTGTA
>JABUIW010000216.1:298699-321897 GCA_013363375.1 Menidia beryllina
ATCTATCTATCTATCTATCTATCTATCTATCTATCTATCTATCTATCAGTTTTGTGTTTCACAAATTCAAAGTGTCTCAGTACAGTCCAAAATAAACAAAGAATTCTCCTAAAATCATACCAGCAAAACAGACTAAAACAACATGATGTGTTCCTATAGACCATATGCACATGACTGACAAATATATTCTCAGCTGGTTCGATTAAATTCTTGTGTTTTTCTTTCTGTACCCTAAAAAGGCATTAAGGGAAAAGAAAGCAATATTCTCTGAAACCAAAGATGAGTTGAAGGAGGCACCCATCGATCGCCTACTGAATGTAATCTGACATTTTCAACTTGTTAAAGTAGGTCATGACCTCCAATCACCCATTAGACTAACGTACAAGCCATTCTAGATCTATTCATGTCCAATGTACAAGACAAGGCAGCATAATTGCTCAATTCTTAAGTTTGACGGCACGGTCATGACCTACACGAGCTTACAAGATCCTGGGGTGGAGGCTCTTCATGCTAAGTGAAGTTCTCCATTTTTAATACTTGTAACTAAAATATTCCAGAGGATAATCACGGAAATATTTGAAACATTGACTTGATGAGATAATTAGAACAAACCAGAATTGTCTAGTTTTCCTATGATAAAAAAAGTGTGATATACTGTATTCTAGGGCGGCACGGTGGTGTGGTGGTTAGCACTGTCGCCTCCCAGCAAGAGAGTTCTGGGTTCGAATCCCGGGGGAACCAGGACCTTTCTGGGTGGAGTTTGCATGTTCTCCCTGTGTCTGCGTGGGTTCTCTCCGGGTTCTCCGGCTTCCTCCCACAGTCCAAAAACATGCATGTTAGGTTGATTGGAGATTGGGGAAATTGCCCTTAGGTGTGAATGAGAGTGTGAGTGGTTGTTTGTCCTGTGTGTGGCCCTGCGATGGACTGGCGGACTGTCCAGGGTGTACCCTGCCTCTCGCCCGTTGACCACTGGGATAGGCTCCAGTTCCCCCCGCGACCCCATCAGGGAATAAGCGGCATTGATAATGGATGGATGGATGGATACTGTATTTTATTTAGGCCAGATGATACATTAAACCTCAGAAATCCAATTGAAGTTATATTCAGGAGTGAAAGAAAAAAAATTGAGTCTTCTGATAGAAAACTGAATACTTGCTTAATGTGGAAAGTGAGAGAGTTCAGTTGAATTTTGATTATTTTTCCATTTAGAAAGCGTTATATATCTTTTTGAGACTTGGTTCTAAATAAGAAATCATCCAATCACTATCATTAAAAGTCAGTGCACCATGTGGCCAAAAGAAGATTGTTGATTTTTTTAAAAGGCAAAAACGCAAGTATCACTTAAGGAAATTCACACCTTTTCATAATAAAATCAACCTCAGGCATGCTATTATGGCAAGTTTTTAACAATTTCAGATAAAAGAGAATGTTTTCTGTTTAGCTGCTCTCTCTTATCTTGCCATGGGGCCTACACAAGTATAAAAACAGTTGTTTAAGGGCAATAAATGAGAATAAGAGGAGGCAAACATGCAAGAACATTTAATCAAACATCAGCTATTTATGTATCACACATATATGGGTCAGTCATTTGGCTGAGCTACATTTCCAACCAAAAGCTGATATTTTAGGCATTATGTGTATGTGGTTGTGCATATAAAAGCAATGAGGTAGAAAACCATTTTGGCTGGTTTGATGGCTGCGGTTAGAAAAGGAAAATATAAGGAGAACTACCCTTCGCAATGTGTTACTTATAGAGTGGCAAAAAGAGTAAACATAAGTTCCTATTTTCACTCTCCTGCTTTCACCTCTCCAGTTAAAAAAAACAAAACACTGTTGTACGTCTTTAATAAAGCAAATGAACATGCTAACAAATGAAAGGACACAGCCATATGTTTAGTAGTATTTGGTGCTAAAAGCTTCTGATTCTGCCATCAGGAGCCATTCCTGGCTTTGAATCCAATTATTTGCATTCATTGTAGAGATCTGGAGCTGTGATGTTAAAATCTTATTCCAGACCCTGCAGCAAAAGCACCGGCTTTAGCATGGTTTGTTTAGATTTAACACATCTGGACGCTTGCACTCAGTGCGCATCATCTCACTTTGTTCAAAGTACTATGGTAAAACTGTATTAACTCATGAAGACTTGAAGGGACCTGTAGGCTTGGTAAAGGCTATTGCACATTAAAGTATAAAATACCTTTATATGGAATGTGGTTGTGAAAAAGAGAGTTTAGTATAAAAGTATTAAAAAAGCCCACCACAGCATCACTGTGAGATCAGAGCAAAGACTACAATGTATCTAGTGGTCCTGACATATTTATTTATGGACATGAAAAGGAAAATTATTCATTTACATTAACTACATAGATGAAAAGAAAGCAAATAGCCAAGTTCAATGAATATCTCAGGATCTGTCATGAGCGTCAGTTTAACTCAAAGGAAGGAATGAGTCACCTGAAATGAGGTTAAACTCAAAACACACAAGTCAAACAAAACACTATCAAATGTGAGAAATGACTCTGGCATTGTGAAAATATATAAATAAAAGAGTCATCAATAAGCATCTTAGCATTTGTGAATAATGCATGTGGCCATTTACCATAGCCAGAGGCAGATGATATTATTACACCATCCGATCAACTAGCCAAAGTAATCATTTGGAGCAGGAGGGAAGGTTGAGCTGGCTGTGGGTATTGCACACTTGTATATACCCCAGTCCCCCTTAATCTTAAAATGCACACCAGATGAAAAAGTGGATCAAAATCATCTCATCGCAACTCCACCTCAGCTGTTGACACATGATCCAGTCAAAGTAAGATCTTATCAGGGCTCCTGTCTCCTCTCAATTAAAGATCATCTGACCTGCTACTCGTTTGGCCAAACTCCCAGTTTATTATCACTTATATCACTAAATATGCTATGATAAATCCAGATATACGGTACTCATTTCCTGAGTGATGGGTACTGGGGGAAAAACAGTGGCAGATGAAGTGGTGCATCTAACAGTAGCACAGGCCTGTGTAGGCAGTGCAGTGAGGTTAATGCAGTCAGCTGACTACCTGCATACTACTGAAAGACCAGGTTATTCCATCAATAGATTTTTTTTCCTTTTCTGACATATTCCAAGATCAATATGATGATTCATCTGGCAAAAACTGTGACACAATTGTTCAGGGAGCATCAGACATCATTTACGCACATGGACAGGATCTCAACCCCAACTTGGTGAAAAGTTCATGCAATACTCGATGGAAATAAATGATGTGGCACTGCAGAATCTTCTCGACGTAATGCCACAACTAATGTGTGCCTTAATCAAAGCTAAAGGTAGTCCGACAAATGTTAGATTTAGTTTTTATTTGATGGTGGCATTTTTTTTATGGACAGGCTGTTTGTTGATATTCACCTGGGTCCAAATGCGGTGACAAATAATTGTCTAATTTAACTGATCTCCGGCTTCTGAACTATCTTACAGCTCTCATAGAATTTAATTTAAAAAAACAAAGTGTGCTTGTCACCATGCAACTGGCTTTATTGAATTCATTGAAAAGGTCATTTAGTCTAAAAAATGAATCCTCATGGTACTGTGTCTAGACAAAATGTCATGAGGTAAAAAATTTGGTCTTAAAGTGGCTGGCAAATCAAAAATCAGGTGGACTGGCAGACTACTTGACAAATGAACTGACAACATATACAGGAGTTTGTTTATGATAACATGAAACCACATTTTGAGCTTGACACAGCTGCACATATATTGATATTGATGTGCACCATTTGGCATCACTCATGAGGAATTCCACAGTTAACTCAAGCCACACTCGGCTCTGCACGGGAGAGCAATATACAGAGAAAGAATGAGGGGAAATGGAGTGAACAGAATCCAGACATCTGAGCCACTCACTTACCTTGAATGACTCTCAGAGAAACAAAGAATAAAAGCAACATGGAGTGAAAAGAGTGAAAAAGTTGGTGTCTCAACATTTGATTTCCTATGACATATTGATCTGTAACAAAACTTAGGCAGAGAAACCAAAAAAAATCCTGGGAGGTATGAGAGGAAAAGTTTTCATCTTCTATTTCTGACGAGTCACTGTTTAGATATTACTAAAGTGTCCTCAGAGCTGCTGTCTAGCCATCAAAAGGCTATGTTTGTTTAGGCACAAACTTGACGGTTCAGACATTCCTCAAGTGTTACAAAATCAGTGAAAGGAAAACGATGTGCTCTCCCTCTGGGTCCTGGGAAATGTTGTCAATGAAAGAAAAAGTATTAGTATCAAGCTCAAATTTAAATCTTTTAAATGGCAGGTCAAAAGTTGGCGGGCTATGAGCTGGAGCTTTCAAAAAGCAAAAGAGGAAGTTAAACGGAGGATGGAAAGAGGGAACAAAATGTTGTAATGTGAGAGGTTAAAGGGCACGGACTGCAGCAGCAAGAGGCAGATGCCGGACGCTTCATATTACACCGTTTTACCAGCTGACCAGCATATCGTCTATAAATGACCTAGGCTGCCCTTTATACTAATAGATGCATTAGGGGAAGTTGGAATGGGGGAAGGGAGTTAGGGAGACCAAGGTGTGGACAGGAAAGGATAGAGAAGAGAGGCAGAGTGTCCGGATGTGAACGGTGCTAATTAGTACCAGTTAATGAGAGGCAGAGGTGGGGACCAGATAGTGAGACAGGGCATTGAAGGTAAGCGTGTGCAGGTAAGACATTTGAGGAGTCAGATGGAAAAGTAGGAAAATAAAAAAGCAGGTTTTGTTCATTGCAAAGCAACACTGCTGCTCTGCTCTGATACCATCTTCATATTTTTCATTTATCTTTCTACAATCCCCACATGTTCTCATATTTGTTTGATTCACTCGCTTTTTTTTGTGGCTTTTTCACTCCCCTGTTTTCTCCATGTTAGAAATCACCTTGTGACCTGGTACGTTTCAGTAAAGGTATCATGTGACATAAACAACTCTGTGAACAGGGTTCCTCTTTTAATAGTAGCTGTCCTCATTTTATTCAAGCACCGTCTCCGCCCACTCTATCTCTCCTTCTCGCCGTCTCTCATCTCAGTCCTTGTTCTCACAACACCTTATGCTGCAGTACCACAGCGACATGCTGCAAGGTCATCATTGAAACGGAAACTAGATAAAGCATCCAAACAAGGACAAAATGGCTAATGAGGTCAGGGCTAGCCCAGTATCTCTACCATATGGTGAAAACGGCATGAAAGACTTTAAATATCACCAAGACTTCAGAACAATCACTCACAATTCACAGACTGCGCATTAGGGTAGTGAATGATTAGCCTGTGCAATAGCAAAAGACATTGCCCCAGAGAGCAAAATTAGTCAGGTTAAAGGATCAATTATTCAAATGTCTATGATTTTTAACTATCATAAAAATATCCAAAACCCGTTTTTTTCTCCCCTTTGAGACATGTATAATCTATTTGCTCAAGCAAGTATGGTTGCTTTTGCTGTCAAGTGTCCATATCTGATCCCACTGTGTCCCTCAAGATGGGAAAGTGAGTCGCTGTAACATTCGCTGTACCCTTGGTAAAATATTAGAGAAAAAGAGTCAGAGTGTGGATGCTGTCAGGAAAACCATTTTTTTCCCTTCACCTTGACTTTTCCTTGACTTGTTGGAAGATTTCTTTAGGTCAACAAAATGTGGTAGAAGACGTCCTTCAGGACTGCGCTGCAATAGGATTCCCACAATACTTTTCCAAAGTTGTGGGTCTGCAGCTAAACTTACATCTGTTCAAAAAATATCCAAAAAATAAGCATTTGGTATTTCACCTTATGCATTCTAATCATGCTGTGTCACAGACACAGAATGTTTTTCGTTATGACATTTGGTAATCCTTATGAAAAGAAAAATGTATATCGTTTTCACTGACTAGTCTGGTTGTATGGAGATAATGGAACATTACTTAAATGTCATATCTCCTGTCCTTTCATTCAATAAAATCTTCAATGAAAGAAAGGGTAAGGTGTATTATGTATAAGCCAAAACAGGAAAAAAAAGCAGATTTTTTTTTTGTCAAGGACTTTTTTTCTTAAGCATTTTGAACAAACCTCAGGAGTTTATGTGAGCATGCGCAGCTGTCTGTCTCGTTCATCTGTGTGTTGGCCAGTGATGGAATGGCGACCTGAAAAGAGTATGCCCTCCTTCTCGCCTCGACGCCCCGGATTGGTTCCAAGTTTAGCTATTTATCCTAATCATACTATTTTACTTTCAGGTCAACTAATTCAACTATTGGTACGTTAAAGTTGAGGAACATTAAAATATATCCAAACCATTCGAGGTCATTGACAAAACAAGCTCTACACGGAACAAAAGATCTGTAACTTGTTTTGATAGTTAAAGCTGTATTTAACTACAATGTCATAACATAGACTCTAAGATTCCACAATGCTTACATGCAAAAAATCTATACCAAATCTATAACTGAATGTCAAGAAAACACTGTCCTGCTGAAGCAACCCCAAGGAAAATACCTCCCATTAGCCCCATAAATGCTGTTTTTTGTACTTTCTACTGATACCAGCATGGACAGTCTTCTTCATTTTTGGCAGCTGAAGAAGCTAAAACATGGACTCGTTCAACCACAGAGCATGTTTTCTGTTCTCTGCCCATCTGAGATGAGATTCTGTCAAGAGAAATTGGAGATATTTCAGCTTATACAGGACTTGTTCCTTGTTTAATTCTGTTTCAGGTTGAATTTCTTGAAGCAAAAATGGTTTTCTAAGGCACTCAAGAGACCACATGGCCATATCGATCATGGTGACAAGATGGTTCCTCAGCAGTGCCGCCTGAGGAATTGAAGGTCACGACGATCCAGCCGTAGTTTCTCTTCTCATCCTTGGATTTTTTTTCAAACTCTAAATCTGTTCACTACGTTCTTCACTATACATAAGGCTAAATTCTTAGAAAGAAAGACATTTCGATTTAAAGAAAATTCAATTGATGAGTTTGGTACGAATGGATGAGTCAAACCCAATATTTGCCTAGTGAGACATTTTTAAGGATTCGATTCAGGAGTTATTCGTATTTTTCACATATACAGTGCAGTTAGTCAATGAAAGTCATTTCTTTTGTCTAAGTATCTCATAATAAAATGTTTAAATGGATTAGGAGGTTACAGATTTAGCTTTTTTTTTGCATTGCAAGAAAACTTCAGCACTTGAATGGAATTGTATTTAAGGCCGGAATTTTACTTTTGTTCTGCAGTAAATCAATCAAATCAAAACCTTTCCATATTTACTGATTAGGTAACAGTTTGTGAGTGTCATCTTGGTTACAGATGAATAAATTTGAATCATGCTTAAGGGGTCTGAAAAACATTTGACTTTTTTCCATACAAACACGTACTGTATGTTCAGCATAAAGCCCAATACGTAATGTTACACTTCACTTCATTTCCAGTACACAGATTAATATTGACCATAAACCATGAAGCAGCAAATTTGCATCAGCTAGAAAGAAAACCCAACATTAAAGATGAATGGAAGGTCAGCTGGTGCATTGTTATTCTGAACACAACCTCATGAGTATGGTGTGTATGCATATGAGCAGCTATTCTTCATTCTCCTTCTTTCTCTTACTCACATAAACAAACCCAATCTATAGCATGTCTCCCCCCTTCGGCAGTAAGACAAACAGAGGGGAGGAGAGACGACGAGTGCAGTCAAGTGGCACGTGTGCAAGCTGTTGTCTGTGCTTTGATATCAGGGTATGTGTTTAAAGAGCTTGATGTGCACACCCAGACAGGGTGACGCATTCATAGTGGACCAGAGATGTGAGATAACACTTAAATATTGGTTTGTGTACTATAGGAAGAAGGTAACTGTGTGTTTTCTACACATATGGACAGAAACACATGTGCAGGTGCAGATGCAGATGCACCCTCACCGCAGTTTGGCTACCTGGTTGTTTTGATGCCACTGTGGTGTAATGCAGCGACAGCGGGGATGTCACTGAGTTCATGGACATAAACCAACTCACTGCCAGACTGGTCGGCTCAGGAATAGCAATGGAGGAGGAGTGTGTATGAGAATGTGTGTGTAAGAGTGTGGGTGGGAAGATTGAGAAAGATTACAAAATGGCTAGAAATAGGAAAGAGCCACAGAGACAGACTAAGAGAAAGACAGTGTTTGACAGTAGAGGGACGTATCCCAGTGGCCAAGTGCCCACTTACAAAAACAAGATCCCCGGTGTACATCCACCACCAACGTATTTCAAGTATCAATCACAAAAAATAGCAAACAGACACAGACAAACATAGCCAGTCACTTCTTTTTACTTTTACTGTGTCCCTTTGATCTAATATGCGGACACATGTCAACCCACATGGAGGGAATTACATTAACAAAAAGGATGGGAGACAGTGATAGATAGATGGACAGACAGGTGGATAGAGGGTATGAAAAAGTAGCACGGCCAGTGAAAAACAGTGGAAATGTTCTGCAAATAAGCAAATGATGAGATGGGAGAGTAGAGTAGGGGGTGGAGTGAGGTGGGATGGGATGTGTGTGTGTGTGTGTGTGTGTGTGTGTGTGTAGGAAGGTGGGGGGCTGGAGGGGGGGGACTCAGACAGGAAAATGTGGAGTGATGACTGTAAGACTGTTAGACAAGAATATCTTATACAAAAGGACTCAGGCTGTGAAAATACTTGACATGGGACCGGTTAGCAACAGCAAGATAAATGCTAATTAAAAGCTAAATGGTTGACACACAAATGTAAAAAACATGAGCCCTTATAATTGAAGAACCATTCTGCTTATAATTTTTCTCTCTCTTGGAATTTTTTACTTATAATTGAAGAATCTTATTGCTTATAATTTTTCTCTCTCTTGGAATTTTTGACTTTCCAGAGTCTGGAATTTTTTTATCATATCAGGAAATACCAAAAGAATGGATGCTCACCAAAAAGAAAATATCTACAGTCAGCTTTCCAAATCCTTCCCTCTCTCTCACACTCACACACACGCAGACATACACACAGATCCTGTGCAAAATCTGTTACTTGTCATTAGGACAGTGTTTGGCCAAACAGGGATAATCTGTACTCTTCAGCTGTCTATGACCAGTGATTCACTTTGACACCTTAATCTGGTGAAATCACCAAGGGCTCCTCCATGGAGCCGACTGTATTTACTATAGATTACATTTTCTACTAGCGTGCATTAGTCTAGTGACAGCTTTGCAGACTGTGGGGAAAACAGCAATCATACACCATTGACTGGCTCCCTGTGATTCTGGCATTCACCAAATGGCCTCATAGGACTTCCTGGAGCATTTGTATGAACAACCGTCTATCTGCCACTTCCACGCTCCGTGATGAGTTTCTGAAGATTGGGATTCAATGTCACCTCCAGTCATGTTTGCCTGCTGTCACCTTGATCACATGCATCCATCCAATATTTTTTTCCTTGATAATTGAATAATGCAAATTGGGGTAAGAGCGCACTCACATGATTTCACATACGCATTCATTTTCCCCAACAAACGCAGAGCTCATCTGCATTCAACCGAGTCCCCAGTCACTGCTGAGGACGGCACAGAGATGACATCACTTCAGAAGACAGAAAGAGGAGGAGAAGAATGAGGAGATATTCATTACAAAAATGTAAATCATTTCAAAATGAACGCTATCGAATGCAGGTCAGCTGTTGTCCTATTCATTAAAACTAGACATATTGGAGACCTCTGCTTTCACACATATGCCAAAGTTTTGCGATGTGCGACTCTCTACGTTACCTCTCCTGTATGCTCTGATGACCTTGTAGAACTGCTTGCTCTGATCTGCAGAGAAGCCTTTTTTTTTTGGGAAAAACCAAGAGCAAGACACAGAGAAAGAAACTAATTGTGAGGCAAAAAAGGCCAAAAGAGGAAATATGACACAGAAAGCTGCAGAGACACAAAGGCAGAAAGTATGAGAGTGTAAAACTATGAAAAACAAAAAGAAAGTTGTTGATATTAGTGGGAAATAAGGGTGAGTAGACTAAACAACAGGAGAAAAGAGATACATGCACAATAAGGGTTCAAACTGCAGTATTGTACCTTGGGAATAATTTTTTTTTACAATTTTTTACAATTACAATTACGATTTATAAACAAAATAATATACATCTTCCATGTAAAAATTATGAAAAATGAGTGATTAGTCATCAGGTTTGCTATTTTGATTTTTTTTTGTGTGTTTTTGTGTGTTATTATTATTATTATTATTATTATTATTATTATTATTGTTGTTATTATCTCATGGTACATAACTGTAGATATAAATTGCCCTTTTTACATGGAAAAACTGTTTGGGTAAAAGTGTTATGTTTTCTGTCTCTCTTAAGTTTATACATTTTGCATCCCCATTTTTGTCTTGTAGTGGTTTCGTCCAATTTCTGTTATGTTGATAATCTCTACTCTGTTACACGAGCCTCTGATAGAGCTCGGAGTAACTATCAGAGAAGTAATGCAGGAAAAGACTGAGCATCACTAACCAGACATATCTCTTTATTTTTACCTCCCACCAGAATACACAATGTATATTTTATCATTTCCAATACCATAACTGCAACACATCGACCGAGGGGGAAAAAACCAATAAATTCACTGTAGCTTAATCTTAAACAGATTTTTAAAGCTATCTGGCCAAAAATTAAATATATGGGCTCTAATCAAGTCATGCAGTAGTTTGTTTGTTTTGTTTTTGTTTGTTTGATGGTTTGTTTGTTTGTTTGTTTGTTTGTTTGTTTGTTTGTTTGTTTGTTTGTTTGTTCGTTCGTTTGTTTGTTTTTCAGATTTCCTGTCCTCTAGTATTGGACAGAGAGCTAAAACCAGGGACAAGCATTCAGAACGCTTACATTTGCCACACCTTAAAATTATTGTTTTAATCCCTGTTTGATTGTGTTTCTCCTACTGAAAAATGTTGATTTTAACATTACATACTGATTGGGTTGAAGTATGGCCATAAGTTTTGCATTGTAGGTCTCGTTCACATCAGAAAACACTGATGAAAAACAATCTAACTTAAACGAAATTAGAATACATGTTATTATCTTAATGTAAACATATGATTTGTTTACAACTGTAAAAGTGCTTTGTGCATAATTTGCAGTCAACCATGAGACTAGGATTGGTCTCTTTGTTTAACATTAAGACCTCATTAGTTTAGTTCTCACTCTGATATTTCCCTAATTTTCTTTTCGCAGGGTTAGGATTTTTCTGTAATTAGTTTGTATTAATTTCCATGTGGGTTTACATGTACTCTGCCACAGGCAGCCCTGGGTGATGCTGGATTTTGAATAATTTTATGTTGGCAGGCAAAGCGTGAACACCAGTTGTCTTTTCATTGAACATGAGATGTACTGGGGCTGCTCATAGGAATGGTATAGTGTGTACTTTAAAGTTGTTGTTTGTTTTTTTTATTTGGTCAAAAAGCGGTTTCTTTAAGACTTCAGCTCAGTCAAAAAAAGAGAGACGGAAAAAGACAAACTGCTTTCCAGAGAATTGCATGCGTGTCAGTGTGTGTGTTACTGTGTATGCATGTCTGTCTGTTCTGTGGAACATTACACACCAATGTTACCTGTTCTGTCGTCTGCTCAGTTAGTTTCCACATAAAAATTGTCCCGAGTCAAACTACCAGCCAGTGATGTCAGCCAGCATGAGCACGCAAATGCAAACAGAAACCTACCGACACATAAGTCATTCAAACAAACATCGGTATATCATGCTCAACATCCAGATGGTGAATAAAAGCCTCGACATGGCAGAACTGAGAGGAAAAAGTAAGAACTGGCAACTGAGCCTTGAGTTTAAACAAACACAGATCAGTGCACAACCCACACACACAAACAGAGTAAACAGCAAAGACTTACTGTATCTCTGCAAAGACTCATCTGACTGCTGCTGAGGGGAGAATGGAAAGCGAAAACCTCATGCTTGCTTGGCGGCACTCCTCTCTTTCACTCCCTCTTTCCCTGCCCCCTCCTCCTTCCTTTTTTTTCCCCTTTGCTTTACCCTCCCCTGCCTCTTTTCCTTCCTCCTCCTTCTTAACCTCCTCCTCCTCCTTTTCCTCCTTCACTCCGTCCCTCTTGGCAGAGCCTTACTGTATTCAGCTCCACCAGTCTCCATATAAGGCAGCACAGCTAAACATGTCACACATAATTTATCCACAGCAGGCTGCAAGTTCACCTTTCACAGCTCGCACTTGGACCATATGCAAAAGAGGGAGGAGAGCGAGAGAGAGAGGGCAATGTAGGGTAGCGGACAAACTTCTGCCGACAACAGCCACGTTCCCACAATCTCACACCGTGTAAGAGTGTGCGCCTCTCTGTGTGTGTTTTAACAAATGCTGACAATCAAACTGTGAAAATGCTACTACAGACCAAAATTAAATTCACCTGCACCGCTCCCTGTCTCCCAACGATCTGTGTCTGGAAGCAGTAAATCTTCTACCGATGCAGTTTGTGAAACGTGTCCACCTTCCACCTGCACGCCCACTTCTCCTCCACTCTCTGGTCCCTGAATGTACCATCACCTTTGAAAGATGACTGGCAGCATGAAATTGTCACCAAAAAAAACATCAAAAATCAAAAAGAGATACATGGTGACTGAAAGATAGGGGAGTTGAGAGCCTCCACACACACACATACACCCACACACACACACACACCACAGTGCTTTCTGGCCCTGGATGTGAGCATCAGTGAAACTCCCTCCGATGACGTGTCAGTCTTTGCACAATCAATGGCTTTAAAAATACACGCCTGCCGATGACTCTTTTACCTCCTTTCTATTCCCCCGGTTGAGTTTTGTTCAAATCGCAGCCTTCATAATGCACTGAAAAAAAGAAGAAAAAGCTCTCTACAGACAGCAGCCGGGCTGGAAAGGCCAAAAGAGGAAAAGCAGAGAATAGAGAAAAAGACAGATTGGGAATCATATTAGCTGCTCTTGAGTAGCTGCGCTGGCTGGTGTTCTCCTCCCTCCTCCACAGCTTCAGTCCACTCACAGGACAGCAAGAGTCACAGCTCTGTTGCCATGGCGTCTAACTCCATCAAACACTACGTCAGGTGCGAGGGTATACATGTAAACATGTGTGATTCGTGTGTTTGTGTGTGTATTGGGGGGTGGGGGGGGGTTACCTAGTGACTCAGAGTCACGTCACCGGCTGTGGCTGCAATATATCAAGTTGTTTGGAATTTATCACTTTATTGGCTTTTGTGCGCATGTGTTTGTGAGCGTTCAGGAAAGGTGTTGATTGAACGGCAGCCAGTGTTCTGCCCCCAAAAGCACCTATGATGGATCTCTGTGCAGCTCTATGTGTTAATGTTTAGCTCCAGTACTATAAATATTTATCAGGCCCGTTCATAGAGCCGAAGCAATACACCGCAGAGGTGATGATGAGGAATTTTGATTTTAGAACTGGCAAGTCATTGTCCTTTGCCCAAAAAAGGTTATGCAGTCGCGATGGAGGGTGATGCTGTACTGTGGGCAGGGTGCGGTGTCTCCAAATGTGTGCATGTTATTCTGTACTTATCTAGAAACCAGATGGACTGTAAAAGTTCAGGACATGGGAGCGGTGTACTGACAAAAGCTAAGTTTGTAACATGTCCATGTTACGTTCTATAAGAAAATAGTCCCTGTCAGACAGGGATAGTCAGACAGGGACACCGAAGGAGGCTTCATACTGTGGCAGCTGTAGAATTCAGAAATACCAGTTCCAAAGACAATTTAGATATCTATAACGATAAAAGTTTCCTAAACATGTAACTTTCTTTTGTTGCTACAGAATTTGTTTCTCAGAATCCAGAGCAAAATAATTATCTTTTGTCTGATAAGCTATTGCAACATATAAGCTTACTTTCACTTTTCAATCATCGTAACTTTTACTTTGACTCACTTGTTCACAAAATGTGTCTGTTGTAGGAGTGAGCCTGCTGATTGAAAAACTATGAAAAAATAATTTGATTAATTTGTATTGCTGCTAATTCCTGTACATTACCTCCTCTACACGTTTTCCAGCAAGGCGCAGAAGTTTGTCTGACATGGATTCATGCCAAACGACAGAAAGGCTGTCTGCCTGCAGAACTTGTGGCACTGACCATTCAAGGAGAAACTGATGTGCCTTTGTTATTTATTAGCATCCTGTTTGTAAGCATAGGGGCATAGAGTTGTAGCTCTGCTGATATGTCTATTGGTACACAGAGGTCAACATGGAGCCAATCGGCATGCCGTGTTAAGGAAGTCCGCTCTTACAGAACCAATAGAGTTCTCTTGTTGATTCTGCAAAACCACTGATACAATGCTGAGCATCCTCCATTTGGTCTCAATTATGAAGAGCTACAGTTTAATGTGAACAGAGTGGTGGTACCATCAACTGTCCAAACCGTGGTAAAAATTAGTGTTTGAGCGAGAAAATAAATATTTTCTGATACCAGTTATCAGCAGGTGACACTGGTAATTTCTGACGACATGATTGGAAATTTTTATACAATATTCACCCTATATATCCCAAATCCACATGTCAATTGGTCTTTTTCCGACTAAATTATGTTTAGTCAGGTTTAGTTAAGTTTAGACAACTTAATCATTTTTGGGGGTTAAATGACATGGTGCCAGAAAAATAAAAAAGCCCCCCATTGTTGCAAACTTCTGCAAACAGTAAAAAATCCAAGACCTTTTTGAAGATTAAAAACTTTGTTTTGCACACGACCAACACAGGGTGCCTCTGTGAACTATTTGTGCGTTTCAACTCTGGGAAGAATAAACAATTATCCAGCGTTTACCATTTTTCTGGTGAGTTCGGATTGGTATGCCTGGTCTTTGGCACAAACAGAATGATGCAGCTGCTTTAAGAGCCTCTACTTAAAATAGTTCCTTGAGGGAGGAGAGAAAAGCAAAACAGTAGAGTTGTGGACACAACATGAACACAATGAGCCAGAAACAAGGAGCATGCTAACATCCTCTACAGACCAAAGGGGATTGGTTGGCAGGTGATCTTACATCAGTTTGTGTAATTTGCCCTTTGTATCATATGTGATTATTGGAACTTTTGTTGATAGATAGACAGTTATGGAAAACTATACAAAACTCTATTTTAAAAAAAATAATTTGTAAAGTCATTATGTAACATCACTGGCTATGTCAATGTTAATTGTTATACATAATTTATAAATCAGGTAGTATTCTCCAATAAAGATACTTTCTAGTGACAGGCTTCCTCTCTAAAGAAGAGGAAGCACAGCTAAAGAAACAAGGCACAGTAAAAGGTTTTAGACTTGCAGATAATTGCTGCAATTGCAGATAATTTAATGCACACTAAGGTTCCTGTTCAGTGCTCTGCTGATGTCTGTCTTGAGGAGACTTTTGAAGCTCTGTTTTCAATGTGAGCCAGTGTACCTCATTCTGATCACAAAGAAAAGAGTCCACAGCCTCCTAAACATATATCCTATGTGTTTTAGATCATTAGAGATAGGAATGAGGGATAAGATATTGAGAAAAACTTTAAAAACAGACGCTGCCACTTAGTGTTGAATGAGAGCCTCTCAATCTATATATCAGATTCATGCTAGTAAGCAAATATGGAAGCGGACAAAAACCAAGATAGGATTCACTGGAGAACCATACAATATGGAAAATTCCAATAGGGAAATCAGGAGGGAGGCTGACGGGTTTATAACATTCACGACAGGCTTCTGTTCTGTTTTCAAACTTCTAATCATAAACACATGACCATGTAGAGCCTCTGTGTCCATAACCTGAATCTGAACAGCTCCCTGTGTTGGAACCAACATCCTCTGGGGTATCAGTATGTGATGCTAGTGGAAAATGTGGGAATCTGACAACACGGCACTATAGCAGAGAAACACTGGAATAAATTGATGCCATTTTCCCAAAAAACTTCTTATCTCTGCAACTAACTAAACTAAAACACTTTTTGCATCTTTTAACTTTGATTTTCAAGAAAAGACAGGCATTAACTCATAGAATCGCTTAAAAACATGCTAGCTAAGGGGACTATGCAGCCACATGCATGTATACTCTTTTATCTGACTGCTTTTAGCAATAATACTGAATTATTACAGAGCACAGCCAGTGATAAAGATATTACTATCACAGAGGCACTAGTGGATAATTCCATTTTATGATATCACAGGCAGTGGAAGCAGTCTCTTAATGAAAGAAATTGTAATAAAAAAGATGAGCATCTATATTTTGATTTTTGACAGGTGGATTTAGCAAGAGTACAGCATACAGAAGTAGTGCTCTGTGCCAAATAGAGACAAACTGAATATTCAAGGGATCATTTCTCCTCTCATCTACATCACAGCTTTTATGTCATTTTCCAAGCCACAAAAGATCTTTGCACAGTCTGTAAATGTTCAAAATAAACAGCTTTCCGCATACACATGAAAAACCCTTTTTAAACGGTGCCAAATAAAAAATTGCACAACTGTCTCAGCGTTCCGCTGAGACTTCTGTGATAAAAGCAAAATGAGGAAATCTGTCTGAGGTTGAGTGTTTAAGGATTCTGAGATAATATAGCTTGTGTCCCCTAATTCTCCTGTTTATGGTTATGCATGAAATGTGAATTATGTTTGTGTACAATAAAAGTTTAATTTAGCAATCATCTTGACTTTAAGACCTTATTTTGATCTGCTGCTATGTCCCACATAATTGCATAAAAAATTATTTCATGATCTGATGCCAGAAGGGATGACTGAAATTTCCCTTTTGGGACCTGGACTAATAATGCTTGAGAGTCCTTGCCCTGAGCTGCTGCAATCACACTTTTCCAGCCTGTCTGTGTCTGTGGTGCAACTGATAGGGTCACAAGCATCAGTGGCCGTTAAACCACAAAACAGGGAAGCTGCACTTTTACTTACTTAGCTCACACTGGTGTCATAGAGATACCTCAACTATGGGATTTTTTCACTTTTGCATTTCATGTTATCTCCTGGAACCCGATGCTTCTTTTGTAAGTTAATCCAAAAAAAAGCCCCATCTATAGTAAAAGTGAAAATGAAAGGGCTTCACTAGAAACCAAATCAACATGTTTTGACAATAATTGTTTTGATCCTAAAATTTTAATAGATGACCGCTTTCTTTCATTAGTTATTAACTCTTAAATCACGTGGATGACAAACCTGGAAAGTTTTGGATGACACGTCATTTTCATTCCATGGCACAAATGATCTTTCCCTAAAAGTCTGAAGAATTTCGCAAGTGCTTCTTGAAAAACATGCAAAACCCACAAAGCATATTGAAATTTTTACAACTGCTTAAGAGTGTTTGCAGGATGGAAAAAGGGCCAAAGTGCCAAAACATATTTTCATTGCATGTCAACTATAGCTTCTCCATTGTAGATCTGATTCCTTATTTTAAAAAGGAAGGAATGTAAGCAATCAGTAGCAACAGGCAAGCAAGTTGTCGGAAGCATAGCAGGCAATATATTCATAACCCTGGTGTCTGCAGAGAGTCTCCCCTCTCTTAACCGGGCAGTAACAGATACACAGACAAATCATCTTGTAAAACCAGTAGCCATCTGCAGAGTCAGAGCAAAGCCTTCTTACCTGCTTGCTTCTCTGTGTATCTCTCTTGTGCTCGGTCTGGGTGTATGGGTGCGTGTGCACTCAAACGCCTGCTCCCTCGAACAGGAACTGATGAATCTGCACGACTTCAGCCCTGCAGCGTGCAGTGCATTATGGGGTTTCGCTCTCTCTGTCTCTCCTCCTCTCTCTGCTGGCGCTGTGTTAGAGGGGGATGTCCTCACCTCCTGTCTGGAGAGAGAGGAGGGCCAGCTCACACGCGCCGTGTCCGCAAACACGATGCAGAAGAAGCCTCGTGATGACGACTGCCGCGGCATTGGTTGTCATGGCAACAGCCTCCCTCCCCCCCCTCCTGGTTACTATACTGTAGTTCAGGTTCTCTCTGGTGTATTTTCTTTAAACAGGGGAATAGACTGGAACAAAAGAGAAAAAAAATCACAACGCACTCTCACTCAACTTGTCCCTACTTGTATTGTAACATTTGCACTCTGAGTCTGACAGGAGCAACAAAACAGAAAAAAAGGGGACCGGTGAGAACACGTGATCATTAACTGTTGCTTCTGCCCTCTGAGATAAACAGGAGGTGGAATGAAGAAATAGGGAAGAGACCCAAACGGAGATACTGGCCGTTTATGTGCATGCACATGCATGTCTGTAGCTGTGTGTCAGCGTGTTTGTGTGAGTGTGTGTGTCGCCGTCGTTGGTTAGAGGAAGCGGGCTATGGTTCCTGTTTATGGTTTCTTTCCTCTTTTCCATTGCTCCCGCCAGTGAACTGCGGCCTGCAGCCCTTTGATAACACACATAAAAACCTTATTAGCAACAAGGGACTGACCACTGAAATGAACGGGTCATCCACTCATGTGAATGCAGTAATGCTGAATCTACCCTGCAGTGTCGTTACCTCAGATTTTACGACTGCTCACCTTCCTAGAGGTTGTTTTTAACCCATAGTCGGCTTATGAGAAATCCTAATGGAAGATCAGTTGGGTTATCATAGACAATACTGCCTGAAGACTGAAATAGAGAGAGGCAAAGAAAAGCAGAGTTGAAGAAACAGGAATGAGAGTGAGGGAGAAAAGAAGATGAGATCACCTCTCTAGCGTTTCCCATGGTGACAGAGTGGGTGGAAGGCCATGGCTGTCCTTCAGGCCTTTGCAAATCAGCAACTAAAATCTGAGTCCTATGGAGGAACCATTACACCAGTAAGCCCAAACATTCTCTTGAGTCTCCACACATCTAGTTTTATCAATCAGTTATTTTCCCATCGCTTGCTCTGTCCTGCAGTTCCCCACTCTGCCCCTTACTCAATGTGAACCCACAAAAGCCATCACTGTCACCATTACATGTGCGTTTACATGTTTAAACAACAGTAACTTCCTATAAGCCTGAGAATTAACCTGGTTAGTTATACCAGATTAAAAAAGAAAAAAAAAATCCCCTTCCTGCCATGTGCCTTTCCAGTATCCATGGAAACAGGTATTGACTGGAATTTATTGTGGATTGATTGTTAAAATTTTCAGATGATGATTCAGTTAGTATCCTTGGCAAATGAAGCAAAGGGGAGTGCGAACAAAGTGGGAGGCAACAGGCGGTAGGGAGTTCAAGCTTGCCAAGACTCTTGCACTTGTTCACACCCATCTCGTGACAAACATTATTTTTCTCATTGCATTCGCATGTCAAAGGCAACCACGAGATGATTGCCACATGAACCTTTTTACCCTGAGCACTGATTCCTGTGACCTATTTGGAAAAACTTTGTTTTGGGATCTCAACAGCGATATGCTTTTAGTATTTAAATCAATAACAAACACAGCTCTGATGAAAATGTCAGCGAGTATTTTTACAGTAAGCTTTTTTTTGTCCTGTCATATTTTGAAACCGCATATTTGAAGACTGCACTTCTAAAAAGGGTTTCAACTTCGATTTATCAGAAACACATTTAGCAATAAAGAATCATAACATCACAGAGGAAAAGGTTGCAGGTGGCTCATTGTGACGCTCAGCGCTGTGGGGAACAAACAAACTAGACGGTGGATTTTCCTTTCCATTTTTGCCTCTAGAAGGAGCATTCATCACAAGGATTGTCACTGAACACTTATGCGGTCTGTATAATAAAGGGTCTTTCAGTTTAAGGGACATTGAATTACCTGTTCAGATTTGAAACTCAGTGTGATTACTCTGCTTTTTGGGACTAATAGCAGTTGCAGGTGTCCACAGGCTCCATTTGCTACATCTACTCATTAAACACATAAACACTAACAACTTGCTCAAATACAAACTCACACACAAATACTCCTCTATTTGTAACTATTCCTTATTGGCATTGAAGCTCCCCTTAAGCGCAGTGACCATTGATTTGCCTATGCATAATGATGGGGGTGGAAGTATAGGTGTAATTATAACTGCCCTCAGACTTTAGCTTTCCTGGGTTTGGACTAATTTGTTCATAGTACAGCTGTGATATAGGTGTAATGCATCTTTCTGACACTGTGTTGATAGAAAACCCTATTTCATCATTGTGTAGAAGCTGATCTAAAGGTGTGTCCCTCCTGAACGGTAATTACTGCTCTCAAACTGCGCAGGAAAGGGAATTTCTATGACGATTAACACAAACCTCAATTTGAAATTTGTTTTTTTTTAATTATGATATACAGTTAAAATGGGTGTTTGAAATGTTACTGATCAATTATATGTATTTCATGAGTCATAAAAAGCCTAAAAGTGTTACTTTTTCCTAACTGCAGCAGTTTCTGTACATACGGAAACTGGTGCGAGATGAAGAATTGACTGATGGCATGGAGAAAAATCCGGCTCAACAAAGAGAATTTAAGATTGTTCAGCTTGTTGATTTATTTATTTTTTTCTTCATTTGTCTCACTACGAGGTAGCTAACCCAATAAAATGTAACATTACTGTCATATGACTAATACCTAATCAGCTTATCCTTAAGTATGAGGTTCTTTTGTATGTTCCATTAGATTTGGAAGCGGTACATTTCCACCGATTTTAATTATGTCTATATATGTGATTGCCAACTTTACAGTTCTGTAACACAACACGAACAATAATGTTATATCAACGCTGGCTGATTTATGTTGGCGACCAAAACACTGGCTTAAGCCTCCACACACCTGAAATTAATCTCTGTCTTTTGGCCAATATTCTATCTAATTCTTGTCTTTTTCTGACCTCTTTTATGCTTAATGTGCTAATAATTTATAGACTGATGCACACGTGTGTCTGCATATTCATTTTGCCATCAAAACTCTTGTTTGAAATTAGATTTTTAAGGCACACATATCCCTTACATTTAGAAAAAAACTCATTGCAGTGCAGTGAATAGACAATAATTGTAGTGTTTGATTAAACACTACGAGTATTTTCAAGAACCCCTTCGATATAACATGTCTCAGTACGGCAATTAATTTATTATTAAGCTGTTTAACAGTGCTTTTTGTTTTGGGGTCCAGCTGTTCAGAACAAAACCAGCTGTCTGCTGAGCTTCCAACTGTCAGTCTACATAAGGCCAAAGTTTAACAATCTGAACTGTCAGAACAGTCCAAATATACCAGCACAGACTTGGCCCAAAAAGAGATACTACATTCTTGATTATGGAGGCTTCCTACATAAAACTTGTTTTATGACTTTGTTCACACGACTCATGATACATTTTAAATTTTAAATTTTAAATATCATGGCAACATATCACGGTAAAAAGGTGTGCGGATTCATTGTTGTGGATAAGATTAGAAGAGTGGAAGACAGACTGAAAAGTCTAAAACGTGCAATTCAGTTGCTTGAGGCGAACATGTTTCTAATAGTTCAATTTGTTGATGCACAGACAGAACAGAGCCAAACTCAAAGGAAGAATCAATGTGCTAAAATGTGAACAACAGAACACTGAATAAGGGTTTTATCTGCTGTTGGTGGTGGCTAGTTTGACAGGCATTTAAAAAGGTGCATTTAACAGGAAAATAACATTTACATATTTGTTTTTAAACTTGTCTTTACTTTACTTGTTTTCTTGGAGGCAGAGCATGGATTGGGAGAGAATATGCATATATAATAATGAGTCTGTTCTCTCACACCAAACAGAATGGGCAGGCATCACTATCCTGAATTATTTGGAATATTTCCAATATGCATGCCCTACACTTTCCCTCAGAGTCACCACAGCAATAAATATGAGCCTTTATCTTTTGATATAGAACTATTCATCCTTTCTGAGACATGGTTGTGTATACATGACAGCAAGTAAACTCTGTAGACAGATTAATAGACCAAACGCAGACGTGTTACCCTAAATGTTCAGGCTAAAAGCCGTTTAGTCAACACTGATTAGCAATGTGATCATCTTCTGGCTGTCAGCTTGATGACTACTTCAGCATGGCTGCCCCCGATGGCTTTCCGCTTAATAATCTTATTCCATTGTCAGTACTGTAATGTGAAATAATGATTCAATGTAAATACTTCTTCAACACAGTGGTACGTATAATGGCAATTTTGTCAGTCATATTTAAAAAACAGTGATTTTCAGCTAAATAGCTGTATGCTGAAATCAGCTTTTCAACACTGATTTGACTTAACCCCCGAATATACAATGACATGTGAGGGCTAAAATACTCCATATGCATTAGATACTGTATAACATGGGGGAGGATCCATCTGGAATAACATTTGGGATTCTTTGGGGGTTGTATTTAAATACACAAGGCTTCCTATGGGAGAGTTAGTACTCCGAAAAATGAAATTCACAAGCACACATAGCCTGGAGTCCACAGAAGTATGTATGCATACACACTAAAGATAGTAGGAGTGAACAGATCTCGGCGGATTGCCCTTGGTAACTTGCTGTTGGTAAATATTCATAAATGCAGCCCCCAGACTCATTGCAACTAGCAGAACGGTGTGTAAATGTGTGAGACATTTGGAAGGAGTGATGTGGAGATAATGAATATTAAAGCGTGTTGAACATGGGAACAGATGCTAAGGCAGAGTGACAGAAGGGTGAATAATTGCGGAGGACAAACAAAAGCGTTGGTTCTCGTGTTGTTTAGAAACTCATTGGCCGAATGGAGACCAATGCTTCTTTAAACAAAACCACAAAAAATGCAGTGCCCTAAAGATACTTAAACAAAAGGAATATATACTTTATTGGACAGATGATATTTACTTAAAGATACATAACTGATACTATCATAATCATATCATTTATGCAATGTGACTCAAATTTCTGTACTATGAGCATAAGATTTAAAGTAAAAATGTTAGTTATATATTTATTTATAAAATTTATATTCAGCTTGACAAACTCAAGAAATGACCTGCAGCAGCCCTGGGGCAACACTGTTCTAAAGATTTCTGTTTGAGGAGACCAAAGAAAATACCCCATGAAGCAATATTAACACTGCTCAATGGAGGTCCTCAACGCACACTGTACATATACATAAAACCATGTTATTCCTTAAATCGGGTGTAGGACATTTAATGATTTATAACATTCCTTCATTAATTATTTCATAATTCATTATCAGAAAGTCTTTCCCTGAGGTACACACTCATCATATAGATGTGGGGATGTGCGGGTAGCAGATCATGTCAAAGCGCACGCACACACACACACACACACACACACACACACACACACACACACACAC
>JABUIW010000216.1:322297-436149 GCA_013363375.1 Menidia beryllina
TCTGAAAATGGTCCATTAGGCCAGCAACTCAAACAAATGCTGTTTCAAATACAGCCTTCTAAGGCAGAGCAGCACCAGCCAACAGAGGACGTGTCTGCCTAAGTCCCAGCCCATGTAAACCAGCCTGCCAAGCACTCCAACTTCATCTCTCAGCCATTACCAATTGCTCACAGTGAGTCACTGACTTGAAAACAAGCAGCAGTCTGCCACGGCATAGGCTTATATGTAATCACCCTACTATGCAAAGTCAATATTTTTCGTGTGTGTGCACGTATCCATGTGTTGGTATATGTTTGCGTGTGTGCGTGTGAAAGAGAAATATGGTGAAAATTAAGTGTGCACAGGGAGTGAAGTAAGAGGGGTTCAATTGAATGAAAAGGAAAGGGAGAGGGAAAAAACAGATCCAGTTGTGTGTCAGGCCCAAGAATGAGCTGTACGCTAATGAGGGTAGATGAAAGCTGACTGTCTGGGTTAACTCAATTCTTTGCTCTGCTAGTCACAGTTCTTAGTTTAATGATGTTTGCTCCAGACTACTGATGCAAGAGCCAATACTAGATTGTCTTTTTTTGGTCATGTGCTTTCCTGCTAGCGATGATCCCAGCTGCTGTTTGCATGAGTAGAGTGTTAAGGTTGGCTCGGGCAGCACACAGGATGACATCACCCACACTGTGCAGCAGACGTCCGTATAAGACATGTTTACAAAGCTGAAACCACCAGCATGCCTCCATCCCTGCACACATCAACAGAGAATGTGACTGGCCATGTGCACGCTTGTATGTGCACACAGTGTGTACACTGAACGGATAAAGAAATACAACCATAGTGAGGAGGGGGGAAGTAAGACTGTAATGTCTGAGCTTGTGGTTGAATACAAAGCAGAGTGGGTGAAGATGTTCAAGGGAGGTCTTTGTAAAGGGTATCATAGATTTTTGAAGGGCAAGGCGTAAGTGTGTACACACAGGTGAGGGGGAGGCACGGTTCCTGTTCAGGAATGCTGTAAAGCTGTTTGTAGAGTCAGCAGGCCGAGAAAAGGCTTAGCTGTTGGATCTCAGCCAAAAGGGTGATGGCAGGACAAATAAAGAAAAGAAAATAAGGTTTAAAAAAATGCAGCAAATTTGTAAATGAATCAATGAATAGTGTATGTTGTCTCTTTAGAAGTTCTACGTTAACACTGATAATTGAGTCTGATGTTCACTGAAATCCATAAAGATATATTTAGAATAAAAAAAGGATAAAGATACCGAATGTCAATTAAATATTTAAAACGCCAATGACACTCAATTACAACCATTCATATCTTCCTTGTTTCGTGTTGTGTTTCAGCGGAATATTTGTTTTAGTCAAAACTGTGTTTACAGAGCAGATTTCAGTAAGCATCCATGTGAGTAAAGTCTGTGTAGATGTTCACCCCATGTAATAGTAAGGGAAAGTGACACAGACAAATTCAAATGGAAACGTTCTGCATCTATCAAATCTCATTTGTCATATTGATTCTTTATTCTGATCTGTGTCACGGGCAAATTAATCTCATATCAACTCACTGCATTTTTGAAAGTTAAATGTTTTAGCCAGAAGCTAGTAGAAGGTATTAATCTGTTGTCTAATTTCAGGGTTAATGACTCACAGCGCCAGCATTAAAAAATAGATTTCTTGTCATCATTTTGACGGGCAGAGCAATAGCCTCTGTTGACACTAGTGGATTCTTGGCCGGACTTCTCTCAGAAATTCAAAAATGTTCCCCAGAATTGTCCATGGATTTTTCTTATTTCTTAATCAATACCCTAGTTAACAAGGACATGCAAAAGTTTGACTTTTCAACTGAAATTTCAGCCTCTGTGGAAAACACAGTAAAACATTAATCAATCTTCCAGTCAAAGTCGGACAATTCAATGCCTGTAAAATTCTAACCACTCTCATAACAATAGTAATAATGATAATATTAATATTAATAGTGAATTGAGGGAGTAAGCAGGATGATTTATTGTTAGAGAAAGAACAAAAATGTACCTGAACCTTAAAAAACCCACACATGACAAATGAAACCTAAGCATTAAAAATAAGCTGTTAGGACAAAGCATATGTAAAGTCAATATCATCATTGAGATGTTCTTATTATCTAAGATGCAAGTTAAATTAAGTCTACGCCCCCTCCTTCCCTGTCCCTGGCCAAACACGCAGGAATAACTACAGATCCTTCAGAAACATAATGCATTTCTCATGTGAAACTCTACATTCCACCAACATTGTTTCTGTATGCGCATTTATATGATGACACTTCACACTGAAGCCTGTTGCTGTCTATACACCTCTTTTAAAGTAAATATTGAAACCCTGCCAAGGTCTAAATAAGACAGAAACTGCAACAAAAAAAAGAAAAAAAGAGGGCAGTGTCTGGAGGAAACAGATTTACATTGACGTCTGTGGACTGGTATGAGTTTATTTTGTTAATTTTTTTTGTTTTTTTTTGCTTTGTGTGCTTTGCCACAGAGCTAACATTTGCCAGAAATGGCTGATTATACTTTCAATATGTTTAGCAGATATTTTATCAGAAATCACATTGGGAGAAATTATTTTATGACATAATTACTTTATTACTACAATTCATCCTTGAATGTGTCTGCCACGTCCCAATGTCAGTCCACTTAGCTGTTATACAGATATTACAATAAACTTTTTGTGTCAAGCTTAAGGTGATAATGGTGAAAAAATAAACAAATATCAATGGCATTGGAATGCCCACTATTAATTCTCATTGGTGATGATCCTTTCAAAGGATTTTTAAACTAACTCAGTAAGATTTGTAGTATTGACAGATCTGCTAAACGATATATTGTCAGAGCTAAATTAACATGCAGTGTCATCCTGAACCAAACGTTGGCAATTTAAAGCAAGATTAGAGTTGCTTGGATTTTTTACAAAAAGAAAAAGGCTGTGCTATGAATTACAAGAATAAAAACGAGCCGCAGCCCAGAGAGAACAGAGTCTTTGCTGTTTCTTTTCTGATTTATCTCCGTCTAAGCAAAATCCAATTTAGATGCATCCCTCCTTGACCACATATCCATGCGGACTCCCACTCACCGTGAAACATAACTCAAGGACAGTGAGTCAGCCCGGCAATATGAGCCTAATCTAATCTGTGGTGCCGAAATTGGAGCTACCATGAGACAAACAGAGAGTTGGGATGTCATGGGGTGAGACCTTCGCCCTGTTTACCCGCTGCGATAGCTGATGAGATGGGGGACAGAAGTGGAGATCGGAGACTGTCTCCCCTCTCCAAAAATTGAACTTTTTTCCTTTGTTTGTGTGAAGCGGAGCACAAAGTTGAGACATCAAAGCCACGTGAGACAAAGTCACCCCTGGGGATTGAAAAGAGAAGAATGTAGAGACGGACAAATGAAAAAACATAAAAAGGAAAAAGAAACAAATTTTCAGGAAAGGGTGGAAGCTACTCTGGACTTAGTTGTTGGGTGAGGCTGAAAACCGAATGCACGGATACTGTTATATACAAACATCCATGTTTCACAGGCTTTTCTTTGTATTCCTCACCAAAACAAGCAGCATGACTCTACTTCTCCACTTGACAAACATCCAAGGCTTTAGTGGCTCTGTTTCTGTTCAATGAACCTCTCTTATTTCCTCTCTTTATTTTCTCAAAATCAAGTCGGGCCAGATAAATTCCTGTGGTTGTGCTGTTTTTGGAGAAAAGTTGATCACTTTGACAAAGACTGGCAAAATGGGTCTTGTCATTTGGTGCCAACACATATAAAAACAGGAAGAAGGAGACCCCGCAGATATAAACCTTTATTCTAATTTTCTAACATGACGACCTGTTATAAGGAGATAATTAGTCTTTGGTGTTAACAGGCTTATTTATCTATAATTAGTTTATTCTATTACTGGGTCAAATCCAAGTTTAAATAAGCTGAACTATATCACTATTAAATGCATTACTTTATCTTTCGTGGTGTCAAGACAGATTTCATAGACTCCCATCTCCCCTGATGCTGCTTGACACCAATTAGGAGACTGGTGATATGACAGCCCGTTGGTCCAAACAGTGTAACTGACAAACACAAAACAATGGTTCTTTGAGATTATCACAGTCAGAGAGAGAGAGAGGGCAAAAAAAATGGACTCACTTAAGAGAAAAAAAAACAGAATCACAACAATAAAGAAGGAGGAAGAAAAAACCCTGACAGAGAGAGAAGATATGGAAAAAAAGAAAAGTAAGTCGAAACTGAGGAGCTGATGTCAATGCTGCAGAGTGAATTTTCCCTGTTGTAAGCCCACACTTGACTGTCAGCTAACAGGGTTGTCAATTCAGACCCACAGCAAAGAGTGACAGGAGAGCTGATATGCCTTTACAGCACTCCCGAGATATGATGAGAGATTTGCTTCTTGCTGTTCAAGATGATGTTTTACAATCACCACGAGGGACACTCCGAGTCCACAGACTACGACAAACTATTACATGGTCCTTTGATAATGTAACCTGTTTCACAGCTCCCAGGTCCACCATCAACAGCGGTATGACGTCATCTGGTCCAGCGCAGAACAGGGGGGCTATTCTTTTCTGTGCCGTGTGGTAATGTTCTCATTCCTAAAACCTGGCGATGCCAGTAATGAATCAAAACAAGACCCTAAAGACTGTAGTGTGTAAGTGTGAGGGTATGTGTGAATATGCTTGGAAGTCAGCTCCCGCTCAGAAAACGCACATTTGCCAAGTGACTGATGATTCACTTGAACTCAGAGCATGAGCAGGCAAATCATACCCAGATGTTACTGTTTGGAGAGCAACCCCTGTGTCACTCAACCACCAGTTTAATCAAGGAAACGGGTTCTGTAGTCTGTGGCAAATCTGTAAAGGTTCACTCGAGCCACTGTTTAGGAAATGAAGGCATCTACTTACAGGATCTCTGACAGCTTACTGTATGGGAACGTACACAAAGCCCTATCAGATGGCTTTATTTGAAAATCTACTTTTGGCCACAAATACATAATAGGGTAGCATTAAAAGTGGTATGAGATCAACACACAGGATCTGGATTTAACCACAGGATGACATTAGCTGTGCTTGACCAACCCGAGGAGCCGGCTGAAGTGAAAACATAGCAGGGTTAGCCCATCTGACTTAAATAGAAATGCCTCAATCTCTGTAATAGAAGCCAAGGAACCTTTTGTGTACCAAGCAGGATTCCAGTGTTGATTAGCTGGGAACGGATACGAGCCCATCAACCTCCTTTCAATGCAGTTACAACATGGATTTTTTTTAATGCATAAACATCAGGAGAAAAAAAGAAAACCGAAAAGATTTTGTACTCTAGACAATTGCTTGAGTATTTTCCCATGGAGTTCTTTAACGCTGATAAATTGTGATCTACTTGTAGACAAAATGTCAGTCCAAATAAAGATATTTTCACCAAAGTAAGGCAAGGCAAGTTTATTTGTAGTGCACATTTCATGGACAAGACAATTCAAAGTGCTTCACAAGGAATTTAAAAGCAGAAAAACATGAAAAGAAAAATGATCAACAATTAGAAAAATTAGATAGATAAAAAGTGACGGGTGCAGATAAAAAAACATTCAATTTCCAAATGCACAGTTAAACATAACCGTTTTCAGCCTGGTTTTAAACATTGTCAGAGTTGGGGCCTTTCTCACATCTTCAGGAAGACTGTTCCAGATTTTAGGGGCATGAAACTGAAATGAAGCTTCACCTTGTTTAATTCTGACTTGGTCTGGTTTAGACACTATTCCTCTGATTCTGGCAATGTTTTTCAGATGGTAAAAGGCTGCTGGTGTTATTGATTTAATGTGGCTGTTAAAGTTCTTATATTCGTATATCTCTTATTAGAGTAGTAAACATTTTTCCTTTTGCAGCAGTGAAGAGTATTATATAGAGAAACCTAATCTGATCCACTCTAGCAACCTGTAAACAACCAGCTGGTGCTCTCTTGGGACTAAAACTGGACGTTTACTGACAAAACTTAGAAATTTCCAGTTTCACTGTGACAGAACGATCACACATATGTGAAGCGTGAAAAGCAGGACAGCTTGAGTGCTGTAGAGAAGATAGGACACCAGTTTGTGAAACCGTTTTTGGTGGTGACCTCAACAAGTGGACAGGAGCAGGTGAGGCCCTCAATTTCACCTTTGTCTGAGCGATGGTCTAAATGTTGCTCAGACAAACACTGTATGTGGCTGAATAACATCTTGACTTAAGCCGTTAAGAACATTCTGTTCTGTTGAGTTTCAAAAGTTGATAAAACAGATAAGGAGAAGGTGAGAGACAAGGTTAAAAAGGTAGGAAATCAGAGAGGAAACATTTAGACTTAATCTGACTGGAGAGAAAATCAGAGGAGATAGATCGCATATTTATACAGATTATTCATTTATTTGTTTTTAAGTTGCATTCACTGTTTGTCATCCTTCATAATTTGCATCGCTTTTGAATTCTGCATCTTTCTCAGCATCGCGTGTCATTTGATAGACATTGAAATACTCATACGGGCGTTGCACTACAACTGAGAGTGATCCATTTAACTCACTGTCAAACGTGAACCATGTTGATAATTAGTGGAGAGTTGTAGTGATAAAGCTCTAAGTGTGTCACCTTCCAGAAGTAGGACATCAGCGGAAGCTACGGGGCTAATGGGAACACTCACTCACAACTGGCCAGGATGTTAGGCACGTAGTCACACACAGTATATGTCAATGTGATAACCTGCTCAAAATAGCGTCAATATATACATTTATTTGTAATAATAGTAATTACCATATTTCTAAAATATTATTAAAGCCTAACACTAACTACCCTACCTTCATGTTTCATATGTATATATATATATATATATATATATATATATATATGTGTGTGTGTGTGTGTGTGTGTGTGTGTGTGTGTGTGTGAGTGTATGAGTGTGTGTGTGTGTGTGTCAGTCTGCGTACAGCTGAGAACTTCTGGGATTTTAGTCCAGTATTTGGGGTTTGAATTATGTGCTCAGGTTTCCCTCTGCTGGAGGAAATCTAAAATGAAAGGTATGGCTGATCAGGATGCATGATTATGGTGGTTACCACTGGATCCTGGTTCAAATTCTGTGTAACGTTTGCTTATGTCGAGCATGAATGCACAACCTTCTAAACACGTGTATATTAGGTAACTGCTGACTCTGTTTTTTTTCTCTTCAAGTGAACGTGCAGATGCACCCTTCAAATTACAGCTGGACAGACTCCCTCCTCCATGTAACACTGAATGAGCCGTTCAAGATTTTGGATGTTATTGCTCATAAACATTTACAATGGAAGGTCTTCTATTTCTTCTGATGAGCCTATTCTGAAGTGAGACCGTGCAGCTCTGTTGTTCCTCTTCCAGCGTGTTTCTGAAAAAGGACAAATTAGGAACAACACTGACAAGCTGTAAATACATGTGTTTTATGACTACTTTATTTATGGACATCAAAGAACATATTTTCAGTTGATAAGTGGAAGCAAAGGCTTGCCAGGTAATGCCAGAAAAACTACTGTGATCGATATAATTACGATGATTATTGTTATCGTTAGAGTTGTTATAGTCATTCTAATTTTTGCTGAAGACATTCTAATTATTGCTTTAATAAAATTCCCTGCAAGCGACAAATTGATACATTACACTCACTGGGGTCTTTATTAGGTACACCATCCAAGTGAAAGGTTGGACCCCTTCTGCCTTCAGAAAAGCTGTAATTTGAATGGCATACTCTGAAAACGGTGTTAAAAACACTCCACTGAGATTTGCGTCCACACTGACATCGCAGCATCATGCAGTGGCTGATTTGTTGTCTGCAGATGATATGATACAAATCTGCCGATCCTCAGCATCCCACAGGTGTTTTGTTGGATTGAGATCCTGTGACTGTGGAGGCCACTGGGGTACAGTGAACTTATCGTCACACAGACGAAACCAGTTTAGATGTTATGAGCTCTGTTTCAGGGCCTATTATCAAGCTGGAAGTAGCCATCACAAGATGGGTACACTGTGGGCTGTGGCATATTAACAATGCTCAATTAGTACAAAGCAGACCAATGTGTGCTAATAAAATACCCCTGCATGGTTACACCAGTACTATTACCTGTCTGAACCATTTTGGTGAGGGGAGCCTTTGCAAGTTATATTCTCTTTCCTCTTCTTAGCCTAACCCACCCTCTTAAAACAGTTGTGGACATATAATTGGTTGATTAGTTATTTGGGTTAACAACAATGGAACAAGTGTACCTAATAAAGTGTAATGAAGAATATAATTATGTATTACTTAAGTCTACCTGAAGAGAGCAGTCTTGTTCTTTGTAAAATGGCATGTTATGGCACTATAAGAATAAAGTCAACATACTGAGTGATTACAGGATGCGCCGTTAGGTTATTTTGTTATCATTGTTCAACCAGAAGTATCTTTTGAGAAAGTCCAGTCTGGTGAAAAGCCACTGAACAGGTCAAATACAAGCACGTGGAAAATGTTGAAAATGAAGGATACAGCTACATAAACAATCTAAAGCAGATATTAGAACGTGCTTGCCCTACTACTGGCCTCCACAAGCACAGATATGAGAATAGTTGAACCACAAGAATGCGGCTAGATCACTCTTGATCCTTTAGTAACAAAACCAAACAAAAGCAAGCCTGACTCAGGTTGAGTTTCATCAGGTCAGGCCATTATCCCTTGCACACTTTTCCTCCAGGGCAAGTTAAGAAAAAAAATATACCCCAGCTTTGCCTCATGTGCTTCTCAGCAGTAGACCATGTGCTTTCTAAAGGCCAACAAACATAATAAGCTTTGTTGCCAAAATATACTCCACGCTCCCTATGAGAATCATCCTGGTACACGTTTTAGTTGGTTGTGAAATCACAGGAATAGATTTGTAAGTTACACTGTGTAATTGGAGTGAATCATAGTCAGAGAACACACTGAAACACAGAGGAATATTTTAAATGGAAATACTAACAAAATGCTAACAAAACATCATATTTCACAAAAGAACACCGGGTTAGGGTACATTCAACATAATTTCCTCACAGCAATATGTAGTCATAAGTTATGTGGTGAATTCGTCATCATGTCATTATTGATCACCATTTAGAATCATTTACTGATTCTCCAAGTTTAAAAGGTCCTCGTACCTCATAGTTTAAGCTACACTGAAAACCTCCATAGAAACGATAATGTCCCACCCTCAAATCTGAGTATGAAATAGGTGTGTTGGTTCACAGGACATTACTCAGCAGTTTTGGATTAAGGGTAAAAAAGGCGATTGAAAATAAAATGGGATTAAAAAAATATATTGTGTCCTTTTTTTTTTGTTATAGAATGATCGCATTCCCCAGCCTTTCACATTTGGATTTCAATCCAGTTTACATTATATGGAAGCGTTATGCATAGTGACAATTTATGAAACTCATCACATTTTCAAGGCATGCTCATATATAACATTTTTAACAAAACTGTCCCAGCTGTGATATTGTTGAGTTAAGATATGTTCAAAAAGTAGATTGGAGGGGGTGGATGGTGTCATTGTTATGCAACAGATCCTTGTTTGAATCCCATCCAAGCCAATATTTTCCAACAACTTTTCACTTTTTGACTCTGCTGTCAGTGGTGGTTGGTTCTAAAAGTTGGAGTTTGGATATTTAAAGAAATGAGTCTGAAGTCTCAAAAGTATTTCTGAGACAAAACAAGACACTGAAAAACATTTTCGTATCCCAATTAGTGTGCCTTCATTGTCTTGTTATTGTGAAGACGGACGAACAGACACATTTTTAACATCTGTGCTGTAAAAAAAATGAATAAATAAGAGTTACATAATAAAACATGAGATTTGGTATTATAATGTAATAGACAGCACACTGTCTTGTGGTTGTAGGGACCCACCATCCATTATCTATACAGGGTATCACAGGGGGTTGGATCCTACATTGGCTGACAGTGGGTGAGAAACTGGGTATACTGCACATCACCAAGTTGAAAGGATCTAAAGGAATTCTGCATTTGAAGTGTCAGCTCTTTGGGGCTTCATAATAACCACATGGAACAAGATACTTCTGTTCCGGCTCTTACTCTGTCATCTACAATACGATAAAAGGTTCTCTGGAACACCTCTGTGTGACCTTCTGGAAGCATGCAAATCAGTTTTTCCACTCACCCGATTGATTAAGATGGCTTGATAAAAATAGCATTGTAAAAGTAGACAGCCAATGGAAAACTCCACAAGATCAAATCCTGCACCGTTTGATTCAGTTTAATGAAAGTCTGTACCTAGACTTTGGGTATCTTCTGTGACAAATATGTCTTTCTTTTCTGCTGTCTTGGGAGATTTAAATATCTATTAGTGGCTTTCCTACTTTAGCTAACAACATTTGAATCAAGTTAACATGAACATAAGCTCTGATGTTTTTGCTGGTCATTTTCTGGTCATTTTCATGAACTTGAGATGAACTTGTTACACAATTGTTAAGCAATGTTCAGGCACCTACTTTGCAAGTTTGAGCCCCACACATCTGTGTTTTGCCATTAACCTTTTAGACCCTAAAATGCCCAATGCCATGCCAGGGAGAGGAACTTCTCCCTACAGTACACACAGACAAATCAGAATCGTAGTTATAAGCTCACAAAGAACATTTTTAGGACTACCAAATATAGCTAATATATTATACAATGACAGGAAGGTCAATTTGTGGAATCGTTGCATCACATTCTCAAAAAGAAAAATTTTCCATATTTTTCTCACCTGGGGACAATAGTAGCTACCCACTGTGATGTTTTCATCTCAGAAGAATGATCACAATCATTCATTTCATTCTGGTTTATTTGGTTTAAAATTAATTTTAATTTTGGCATATCATTTTTGGACAGGAACCCCAGAAATACCCCTGTGGCTTAGGATGTACCTTTTCTAAAGGCTTGTCTTCCTCCAACCAATTATCGCCTTGACAGGGTAACTACGCATGAGAATTTCCATCTCTTTAAGTGTTATCATAGCCAGGAGACCATCCAACGGACACCTGGTACACAACTAATCACAAGAGTGTGCATGCATAGGGTCCTTATGGACCTCTTTTTCTGTGTTCACTGAACAATTTCTGAGTCGAAAAAAGGAATGCTAGAAATATTCTGAGGAAGCAATTATTTCAAACTTGCTAAAATATTGAATATGCACTGGTGTGAATTAACATCCTGTGCTCAAGTTGGTTTTCAGTAGTTTAATTTTTCAGATGACCGAAATTATTTAGAAACACATCTGACCGAAAGCTGGAATGAAATTATTATCCTTTTTACTTTCAATCTGCTTATGAAATCATTGTGACTTTCTTTCCTTATAAGCTAAAATGCAGATCTCTTGAAAAGTGATTCCTGCATAAATAGGAACAAAATAAAGAAGAACAGAATAAAGAAGAACAGCTAAATCATTTTAACTTTATTGATAACGGACAAGCTAACAGAGACACCTGTGACTTGCATGATGAAGCAGGGTAACAGCTACAGTAATTGCAGAGCTGTAGCTTGAGGCCTGCAAATGTCAGTTTGTCCTCTGGCAAGGCACAGAACCCAAAGAAGCTGCTGACTGCACACAACTAAGTAGTGTGGCCACTTGCGAGACTGGATTTTGGGTTGTGTTAGAGTGTGAAATTCTAAACGACAAAAACTGCTTGAAGAACTGATGTTCAAAGTTGCCGATATTTTACACGTTTCAAACTTGTCATATATCTAATTATAGTACTTGAAGAGGAAGCAGAAACTAATGCGTTAAAGCATACTCTATAGCAGAAAGGTGTTAAGAAAAAAATAACTTTTTTGGAGGTACTGGAAAGTCCAAATGAACTTCAAAGAAAACTTGAGTCATTAAAAGGAAAATCGATTACTGAGAATCTCCAAATAAGGGCAAGAGCAAGACTATATCACCTCTTGGATTCAGAGAATTAGTCAGATGACAACACGTTTGCAATTATATGCTTCAGAAAATAATTTTCGTTTAGACACTGTCTTAAGACCAAAAGTGCTCTCGAATAAACAGGAATTTTAGAAATGACTCACCAGCTTATTGGAGATAGTGTGTAAAAAATCATTATTTTTAAGTGTTTTAAAAATAAGTATTTTACTGACAAGGGCAGCTTTGCAGAGTTGGATACTTTGCTGCAGTCTGTACAAAAAAGAGTTGGTGCATCCTCTGTGTTTCCTTCAAGGTAAGCTGAATTATTTATGTTTGGAAGCTGTAGCAGACAAATGAAAGAGGTAGACTGATTAAATGGAAAATTATGTAATACAAAACCAATTTAAATCAAGCAAACTCTTACAGTAAGGTTGTTCGGTACTGTTAGTTTTGGGCAATCTTTACATCCTGTAAATGCTAAATAACCCTGAAATTGTCTGTGTTGAAACCATGAAGTGAAAATCGCTCTGTCTCTGTCTTTTGAGAGGAACTGTTACCCTCTGTACCTTTGTTTACCGTTTCCAGTGCATACATAGTGGCACCAACGGCTCATGGCCACACTCTCTATTCACGCCGTCGATACGCCTTAATCACACAATGGTGAGTTTTATCTTTAAATATAAAAGTCTTTTCCGTGGTCTTGAGCTGGTAATTTATTAATTTATAGCTTTCCATTCAAATCCACTCGTTTTAATTGTTACTCACCTGTTTGTTTCTTCTGCCCCTATACTTTTCTCCCATTCCTCCTTTCCTTTCTTTTTCTATTTTCCTTGTTTGCTATCATCTCTCCTTGACGGTAGGTGTTCAGTTGCACAGATGCAGACAAAGTGCTGGAGAGGAACTATCTGCCACCCTGTTACGGAATCGAATTCTGCATTGGTTTCCCTGGCAACCTTTTGGTTGTACTCGGTTACATTTTTTGTTTGCAGGAGTGGCAGAGCTGCAATATTTACCTTTTCAATCTGGCCGTCTCTGACCTCGTTTTCCTTTGCACGCTGCCCCGCCTCTCCTACCTCTATGCAAATGACCACAAAGAAGTTCATCCGTACGCCTGTGTCGTCAACCGCTATCTTCTGCACGTCAATCTTTATTCTTCCATCCTGTTTATGGTTTGGCTGAGTATGGATCGCTTCCTGCTCATAAAATATCCAACAAGGAACCACTACCTGCTCAGGCCGCGAGCAGCCCTGATGGTGTCGGGGTTGAGCTGGTTGGCAGTCAATGGGGAAGTTGCTCCAATGGTAGTTCTAATGATCCAGGACTTACAGAGTCAAAATGGGAGCCGTTGTAATGATTTTGCAAGCTTAAAAGGGGATGTGAATCCATTCAGCTACAGTTTAGGGTTAACCATAACTGGTTATATCATCCCTCTGCTTGGACTTTGTGTTTTTTCCTACCAAATCGCACATCTACTCCAAGTGCAGGAGAGAGCTGTGCAACACAGGACATCGTATAAGCGGCCTCTGAGGGTTGTAACATCAGCTGCTGCCATGTTTCTGGTTCTCTATACTCCATATCACGTGCTGAGAAATGTCAGAATAGCGTCACAGCAGTCCTGGGCAGAGTTGTCTGAATGTACCAAGACATATATAGAAGCTCTTTACATCTTGAGCAGGCCAGTGGCTTTCCTGCACAGCGTCATCAACCCGGTCTTTTACTTCCTCATGGGCGACAAGTTCAGAGTTCTCCTCATGTCAAAACTCACAGAGCTGAGAACAGAGCGAGTCTGAATAATTTCCGCACCGCGTGCATGGAGGGGACATTCAAAAACATGGCAAATTTAAGAATCTGAACTGTCTTCTAATTTCTTTACCTTTTGTCCTTTTTAATATTTTCAAAGATGTGTTATGGTCAGTTATAATATGAATTGCCCCATCATATGATTTTTTTTACTGTGTACATTTTTACTTTATTTGAAACATTCTCCCTTTCCATTGAATCTGTAACATGTAAATGTGCTTGTTTCTTTTTTTTTATTTGATCGGTGAGTGTTGAAGATTTATCATCCTTGTGTGTAAATGCACAAAGCATGGTTTATCGTTATTACTGTATATCGTTTCCATTGCATGAAAATAACTAAACATAACATAATAGTAACAAAACTTCAGCATTTTTACTGCCGTTTTGCATACCTAAAGTTTTTGCAGATGAATGTTCAGTTTAATTTTTATTTTATTTTAGATGTATTATATATCCTTGGATTTTTACATGTTTGCTTTATATGAATATACATAAACTATGTTTATTCTATTTTCTTCTCTTTTTTCTCTACTATCTATGTTGCGGCAATATTATGACATTTCCCCTCTGCAAGGCTGATAAAGGACCATTTTATGGCGGTTTTATTAGTAGTCTGCCATAAACTGTACAGCCCTCTGTCTTATTTAGATTTTCTTTCACACAGTAAACTACAGACATTCAAATATATCCTTGAGACAGTTTTCAGGAAAATGAACATAAATACAAAAGGCGAAGATGAATTCTTGCAGCAGCAGAGCCACAATAACAATGGGTTTCTCATTTCCCTTCTTCTCCACAACTTATTTTCTTCATATTTTGGTAGGTTTCTGCAAGTTATGAAGAAACTAACTAATGAATCTTTTTTCACAGCATTTTTACCTTCTCATACATATATTACATTTATTAGATCAAACACCCGATTAGTGCAGTAGCTTGTTCTTGTGAAACAAATATGCATATACCTAAATAATCTCACCAAACCTATTAGCTTTGGAGTAAAAATTTTATATTTTAGCACCACAAAGAATTTGTTGTATTACTTCATTACAGTCACTTCTTCATTTCTGAGCAGGATATGCTGAGGGAATTTACAGAGCTCTGAAGATCCGACGGCAAAACACCAACTATATGTTTGAATCTTCTTTATTCTTATATTATATATATAATATTATATATATTATATAATGATGAATTTCAATTTTAATATATTTATTTCTTGTACAGTTAACTTTTTTAGTCAGTGTCAGTGTATATGTGTCAAAACCTGATTCTATTTGAGGTTATAAGCATTCTTTGTTATTTGAAATATTGAAATATGAAATATTACAACTTTAAATAAAAGTTTTTTTCAATTTCTAAAACGAATTACTTATTTTAACTTATTGCTTTACAAAGAGCACTGCAGGATTCTGTAACTGACATCAATTATTATTGTTTCATATTTTCTTTTTTACAATGATTGATTTAGACTGCAAATTAAAAATCCACATTTTTGTCTAGTCACTCATTCTTCTTAAATGTGCTTTTCATTAAACACAAATAAGCACACTTTGTTGTTTGCCTTTATTTTTCCTGTCCTCCTAGTGACTTCTTTAACCACAAGCTCTGAATTCTCATCAGAATCATTGCATGGATTTCATAAAACAATGGCATGTCTTTTTAGTTTTGCCAAGTCACACCATGGTTGATCCAGCTTTTCATTCAGATTGGAATGTCCCATAGAATGCGTAAAGAAAATAAGCAAAGATTGTACTCTGGGCTCATCTCTGTTTGTGCACTTGAGAAAGCTGAGAGAGAGCAACAAAGACAACGCTGTCAGAAATGATGTGAGAATTGTTTTTTTTGTTTTCTTTTAAATTATCATCAGTTTATTGTAAAATAATATGGTTAAAGTACTAAAATACTTTGGGAATATTGCGAAACAGAAATCTGAGAAAAAAACAGGCTGTAAAGATCCCACAGTGCTCAAGAAAAAAATATATTACAAGGAACCATGTATGGTTTTGTCTTTTGTTGTTTGCTATTCAGAAATACATTATCCGACAAATAATGTTGCACTTAACCTTTGAAAGTCATGTCATACCAAAGCACATTTTTTCAGTTTCACATTCACTTGTCCAGTCCTTGTATATGAACAGGGTATTTGTGCATGTCCTGTACAGCATTTAGTTTCAAATCCTTATGAGGCCACAAGACATATTACATTTCTGTTGCAGTCATTTGCCATAATCCAGCTCACATTACTGTTACTTGCCCTATGTCGTGGAGAATTTTCTTTTGTTCCTTTGTTAAAGCTACTGTTGTTGATTCCTTTAGGGAGAGTCGTCTCACAAGTCTGGAGACTGGTTTTAGCACCACTAGGAAATGCAACAATTTCCTTAATCCCATCAAAGATGAATCTCCCATTCCTGTTTATCATTGAAATTGTATTACTTGCCCTTTTGTGAAACCCTCACACCTGAGAAGGTTTTCCTTTTGACCAATCCACATGGGGGCCCTTTCCTGTCTCCTGAGAATATGCATATCACTGTCCCTTTGGAGATTCTCCATAGGACTTCCTGAGGACTGAATGTAAATCAGAATCTCTTTGTTTGTTGATCGGAGAGAAACACAGTGACTTCTTCTTCATTCTTTTATTCATACAAAGTTATAAAAGGGGACGTGCCTTTTGTTCAGGCACGCATTCACTTGGGTTTTTCTCTGTGACTGCGTCTTCGAACGCTCTTGCCTTCGAATAAATCTCTTTATTGGACAAGATCGATCTTCTCTAATTATTAGGAAACTTTGTCTCACTCTTTTAAAGAACTTTTTCCATAACACCTACAATACAGAAAAAGACTCTGCGAACAAACCACTATATATGGAATATATATTTCCAGGACTTACTGATGAAAAAGTGCTTATAAAGGCACAATATCTGCAATGCAACTCTAAATAAAAAGCACAACAGTGAGGTATACACAATCACACTTTACAGTCTGGAGGCGTCAAGTGTTTTGTTTAGTGTCTCCTGATGAACGAGGTTGTCTAAGGTGAATCATCCTTTTGTGTAAATGGTTTGTTTTTACTGTTGAATCCTCTTTCCGGCTATTGCAAAAAGGAAAAAAAGAGGAACATGGTGTTTTGCTAACCTCTTGAGTACAAAGTGTGTAGGTGTGTTTTGTGATAGATTTGTGAACAAAGTCTGCATCATATTAAACAGCAGAACATATCATATATACGTACCTTTTCCATGCCATTTGTTCAAATTTGTTATCTAAACTATCCTGTTGAGCTGGGATACCAGATCAGATTTCTGTGTACTCTGTACATTTGGTCATTAAAGGGATTCCTGATTCTGATTCTGAACTCTGTTCTTCCACAGCAGTATAATTACCCTTTAACTTGTCCACAACAGTTGCCGTTCCTGTATCAGTCTAAACAAAACACAGTGTACAACATCTTATCTGTCAAAATTTATCAAGCAATATAGGCATACATACATATACATATATTTATGGCAGATATATATATTTGTCTATAAATCAATATATGTCCAATGTAATCTATCTTTCTATCTATAGATAGACATATCACATTAAACATATACAACATAAACATTGAAAAATAAAATCACTCCCCTGTAAAAGATTGTCTTTTTTTTATTGTCAGATGACATTCGAATGAAAAATGATATAAATACATTTTCCACAAGAGGAAGAGAAAAAAACAGAAAGTCAAATTTGCAATGGAGAATGTAGAAGTTTGTAAGCTAAAGAACCAAGTTTCTCTACAAAGCTCGAACGAAAAGACACTCATATTTAAATAAAAAGCTCTTGTATTCAGATAAAAAGTGTTGTTCATTTCAGGGTAACTGTCCAGTGTGCAATGTAGCCTGCATTCATTAAGATATAAAGACTATTCTCACAATATACTAGGGCATTGAATACATTAGCCAAAAGAATAACAGCACATATGATGATTTATGGTTTAGGATAGAAAAATACATAATTTTTCAATGTGTTATGTGAGAGGTTGAGGACAAAATGTCTAACTGAAACAAAAATGTTATTCAAAAATACAAATCATAGATACCAAAACAGTAAATTACAAGTGTCATGTTCTCTTGTTTAAACTTTGTCCCATGCTACTAATTGCATTATTAAACTGGTACTTGGTCATGACTTCTATTGAATTCCACTAACAATACAAGCATTTGTTTCACTGCATACTCAACACTCAATGTCTTAACAACAGGCCTACACTGGACCTCAATCATTAGCTTTACAACAATAACTCGGAAAAAGTAAAATTTCTGTTCCAATAAACACAGTTTTTGTTCCCAAATGTGAACTTTTTCTGGATCAACAAGCTGCATTCACTACAATAAAGTAAAAAGTAGATAAAAGTAAAAGAATTAACACATTCACACAATGCTGTGAAAGATTGTGAAACTAATGATGTTCTGTGAACTTTAAGGCTCTGATACACACACACATATATATCACACGTGCCTAGTTTAATCCCACAAACATGCATGATAAGAAACATTAGTTTGTTTGTAGTTTTCAGTGTGGAATGTGGATGTCACGGTTTTGCCATTATTAAGCAGAAAAAGAGTCTCATTAAGGACTATTTGCTGACATAGTAAAGCAAACCCATGCCCTGTTGATGTCATGAGGTGGTGAGATGTTCTAAAATGTCCCTTTTAATATTGATCACATTTGTTTAGAGTGTAAAACAAAATTCGGTCTTCCCATGAGAAATGGGTTTCTGTTTTGAAAACAGTATCTCTCGCCAGTTTTCGACATGGGATTCAAGCTATAAGTGAGTTGTGGTTTTAAACAACTCAAAACAATCTAATGTTTCAGAAAGAGCTGCACTCAGTGATAAATGTTGACCTTGGCCAAAAAGGCTGTTAAGAAAATCTTTTCCTGTTTTGCAAAGATTTTAAACTAATTCTGTAAATCCCTAAAAGGGATGGTAACACATCTAATGTATACATTACCGACTACTAGTACCAATATTGATACAATGGATATTAGATCAAAGAGCAGGTCCTGTGGTGGGAAACAGTAACATTGATCATGCAGGGTAAGCTATCAAACAAAAAAGAGAAAAAGTTCATACAACTTTTGTGACTGCCTACAGTTTTCACAGATTTTACAATGGCATGATAACGTGATACGCTGTAATTCATCTGATAAGAAAAACATGTATATCGAGACATAACAATAGCATGAACAAAGACATACACGACGAAAAAGTGAAACAGCACATGGCAAAACATTGCACACAATCGAATACTAGTGCATTGTGTGGAGAAAAAAAAAACACTGGAATAACTATTCATTAATAGTTTTTACAAATTCTCTTTAAGCCATTTGATGTAGTTGTCTGTCATGCGACGTGCAATCAGGAAGTCAGTAGGCCACACAGTGAACATCACTGCTCCGTGAAAGCCTGTGTCGTAGTGTTCGTGCGTCACCTCAACATCAGCAGCACGCAGCCGCGTGGCGTACATGATCCCGTCATCTCTGAGAACGTCATACTCACACGTCAGGATGTAGGCCTTGGGCAGCGAGCGTAAATCCCCATCAGGGACCAGCAGCGGCGACGCTCTGGGGTCAGCCAGGGATCGAGAGGGTTCATCCATCCCAGGTGGATCCCCTCCGACCCGCTGTGACACAGCTGGAGCGCTGTAGTTGTACTTTCTGTGGTACGTTTCTGGCAGGAAAGCACTCCAGTTGACAAACTTGAGGAGGCTGGAAGACTCAGGGCTGTTGTGGGTGTTGTCCATCATGGCTTTGAGGAAGGCCTTGTCGCTCGTGAAGTACTCGCTCCAGAATCGGACCATGAGACTGCGGGGTAATATGGGCATGTCTTGATTCTGCTGGTAGGAAGGCGTGTAGAGGTCCAGGGCTTGTAGCACGGGGTATATCAGTGCTTGAGCCTTCAACTTAACCTGCTGCTCAGGCTCTTTTTTCAACTGGGAATAAAAACACAAACAGACTAGTGAGGACTTAAAAAAAGAACTAAGCTTCTCATCGTACACAGGAATGTTTTACAGAACAACTGGTATAATCTGATTAAATCTGCCTGTAACACTGTTAAACATGAAGCACTTCATAAACTGGTGCTCCTCATTTGTCCATTTACTATAATTACACTCATTAGCAGTAATTAACACAATGATTTTCTGATGATGTAGTTCAAACAAACAAAACTTAATAACATCATTCATATTAGGAGAGAAAGCTTAAAAGTCAGTATGTCTCAGTCTGTTTACTTGTGTATTTACAATAAATACCCATAGTATGCCTATTGAAAAGATTTGAAATTGAGCATCAAACTCTATAAGCTTCTTTCATATCCCCCCGACGGTCACTTTCATGTCTATATACAGAACATTGTGACACTGAAGCTTAAATTCCAACCACATATGAGCTGCAGTCATACTGACTGATCTAATCAACTGTTGCAAACCACTTTTGTAGCAATTTCGTGGCAATTTTCTATTTGAAATTAAGCAACTGCTTTCATATAATAATATGAAAAGACAAGCTGTGTTGTGGCCTGCTAGACGAGTGTTGCATGCTCTTCCGTGCCAGCATAAACACAATAAATATTTTGTGTATTTTGTGTTGTCTGCCTCCCATCGTTGGCTCATTTATATTTCAGTCCTCTCTTACCAGAGGTATGTCTGTGTGTATTTCTATGTTTTGGATTTCTTTCTCTGTGTTTGCTGTTTTGTTTCTCCGGGTTAATATATTTTTCTCTTTGCTTCCTCTTCACCCGAACCAATCAAGCCAGATGGCCCCCCTCCCTCACTGCCCCTGGTTCTGCCAAGCATGTATTCCTGTCAATAGAGTTTGGCTGATTACGAAACCAAACGCTGCTCACAGGGAATGGTTTGGTTTCTCCTTATGACATTGTGAAACCTTTACGTTACTATAGAAAGCACCCTAAGATGACTTATGCTTATATTTGTTGTTGAATGTACCTAATTGAATTGAGATTAACTGAAAAACTATTTGCGGGCTTTGAAAAGTGTGCTGGCAGCTTGAGGAAAAGAGCCTCTGAAGGTTTCAGACTGAGGTTTGGTGGGATCGGCCGGTTGCTGAGGGTTGGTGCAGAAATACAGAGTCTCATTAGCACTGGTCCAATCGTGATCTTTGTTTAAGAATACAAGGTATTTATGTCAGGATAGAAGTGCCATCTCATTGCAGAGAATGGCAGCAGGTTTATGCAACTCATAACTCTGCCATGCATAGGTTTTTGGTGGTTGGAGGTGCACCAGTGTCCAAAGTCAAAGTGCTTCTGTGCCTTGCTTGATTTCAGTTTCTGTCATTTCCTGTGTTCTTAGTATGTTTCCCACTCCTTGGTATTAGTTTCAGTTTGACTTCTGAGTGTTTTCTGACTTCCTCTCGACGTTTTTACCTTACTCATTGTGGGGTTTTTATTTTTTTGTTTTGAAAAGAATCGTAGTCATTCTCAACTTTCCTTTGTCTGCATCCACTATGTCTTTGGCCTGGATCCTCTAACTCGTGTGGCAGACCTTAAAGGTTGTCCTAATAATATACTGAGTCATTTCTAATTTTTTTAAAGAAACAGTTGTCTCCATCATTTCTAAAAACAGAGTACTGGGGACAGATCATTTGTTCAAAATAGCGCAGGCTAAACCTATATAAAAAATCCACACAGCTTTTAGGAGCAGGTTTGGTGAAGGATGGGACTACTGTAATTAAAGCTGCTTTTCCCCAGGCAGGCAGAAGGAGTCTGCGAGTCAATGTAACAATGTGTGGCATTCATATCATCCCTCAGCTCCAAATCCTGCTGCAGCTTTTGCTTCATTCTGAGAATGTCATTTGCTTCTGGTAAATAATGTTTCGTGCATCTCTTTAAATGTTTTAGTATCAGGAGTGTGGGCAGGAAGATAACATTAACATACCGGCTGTTGCTAGCACATTGATGGCCATAACAGCAAATAGCAGTAGGGATATATGCCCTTGTTAGAGATCCGTTCATTCATAGTAACAAATTCTAAGCAACACCATCTGTTTTTAATACACACAGAAAGTCCTACTTATTTCCACTTTCCACTTGCTGTTGCCTCAGAATCCCTGTCAGGCCATAATAAGAGCAAGTCTCTAATGCAGGTGCCAAAGTTAGTGATAAGAAATACATTGGGCCCTCTCTCATTAAATAAATTAACTTCCTGTAAAGGTATTTTTCTCCTCAGTCTTGCTTGCTCAATAAGTAATTTTGTTGTTCTGCCATACTAAAGTTCAGGTGAACCAGAAAAAGAGTTGACTGTTAAATATCAAGATGCAGTACCTGCTGGGAAACTGCAGCAGCTAGATTTCCTCCAGCACTATCTCCTGACACAGCCACTCGCTCTGGGTCCACAGAAAACTGGGCCAGCACCCCCTTCTGGAGGAAGTGTTTGACCACACGGTAAACATCCTCGTATGGGACAGGGAAGTGGTGAGCAGGGGCCAGCCGGTACCTGAGAAGATAGTGAGATAAGCTCAGACATAAACAAACATGAACTTTGAATGTCAAGAGCGCACGCAGTATTCCAAGTCCAGATAATAAACACGATGATGTTTCAGGTGTAAGACGAACAACTGGCTGAAGTTTAACACACAATACAAACTGATTAAAGTGACTGTAAAAAAAAATCTAAATGTTGGCAAAGTCATTGAATGATGTAGATTGAATTAATATTTATATAGATTAACAATATTTTGAGAAGTTCAATGAAAAAAAATCCATTCACTGTCTTTGGTCTAAGAGGGGCTGGAGCCCGTGAGCTGTTAGAGAACTCTTACAAACACAGAGAAAAACAGGAAAAACAGGAGAACAGCAAACTGCACACAGACAGACAGATGCTGTGAGGAAATGCTGCTAACCTACACACAACTGTGTTGCCCAATAAATAAATCAGAAAAGAATCATCCTTTTTTTCCCTCATCGTCTTTCAAAATGGTACAATGTAATATATGAATGTCCTCGGACCAGACATTTGGAAAATGACTGAATGTTGGCCAAACATTTGTTATCATCGCAGGGCTTCAATGTTGTTTTTTTAATGTTTCACATTTGTGATACATGATCTTCTCTGGCCCTGAACTGACTCCCGCTCGTGTTATTCTGACAGATCCTTTCTTTTCAACTGTTGCACATCCCTGTGCTCCATGTAGAAGACAGGATGAGGCTATACCACACACATCCCAAAAGAAATGTGCTGATTCACTCCACTTCATTGTTTTAATGATCATAATATTCGCTCAAAAAGAAACTGTGACTTATCTTTCACATAACTCTTCTAGTGAATAATTTAGATAAGGAAATTAGAGGGGGAGACAGCAGCAGGAGAAGAAAGTTGGAGCGCTGATAGAGTTAGAGCCAGACCTGTGATCTAACAAATCCCCAAATGAAAACATGTTAGCGTAATTCTACTGCATCATCAATTCTATTCAGTCTGTGAATAATATGAGAAGACAGCTACGAAAGAAAGATGAGAGGCAGAGACTCTTAAATAAATCAGGAAGTTTATACCTAAATAATGGGAGATATTAACCCAAAACTGGCACCTGTAATACATTATAGCTCTCTTTTAGAACATTTTTTTTATCAATATGCTGTAGTGGCTGCCTGTAACAGCCAACAAATATAGATGGACTTACTCTACAGACAGCACAACTGCATCAAGCTCAGTGACAATTTTTCTGGCCAGTAGATCATATGGACTCATTCCTGTATTGAGAAAAGAAGAGAGGGGAAAAATGAGACAAGCAACTGTGATGCAACCCAATAACAGATCCATCCATTCCTGTCCTGACAGGACACATCAGCTTATGTGAATGAAAAACAACACAAAGAGAGATGATCCTGCCCTGCAGTACTTCCTCTGTAGTTGTTACAGCCATTCAACAGCTTGCAAGAACAGCATGAAGCATGTCAAACTGCGTGTCATGACTTAACATTTTGGATTAGCAAAGGAAACCACCCTCTGAGTTTCCCACCGCTCCAACAGAAGGCGTGTTTTTGTTTTGTTTGGGGGTTTTTTTCCTGAGGAAAATGACAGCTCTGTGACTTGTGTTCGATAGTTTGTCCGTTATTTCTATTCTGTTTTGATAGCTGTCGTTGGGAATTGAATGTGAAGTTAGGGTTAGGGTTAGTCAAGAGTCACATTGATCAAAATATGGCAATGATGTGTCCACATCTCACATATCTTTATATCATCAAGAGTAAACAAGAAGGCGAGAAAAATGACAGTTAAAACCTGTCAACTTACGGGAACTCCCAAGACACCATCCTCCACCATGCAGGTATATGACAGCTCTCCTGAGATCATTTTCACCACCCTGGTGCGTTGGCTGGTAGAGCACTACCTCCACTCCATCAAACGTTTCTTCTGTTACCCTAACATGCTCATCAGACACAGGTACAATCCCTTCTAGCAGAGTAATGACATACATCACCCCCATGTAGTCCTTCAGTCCCAGTAATTCACTAAGGTTTGCCTGAAATGGGAAACAAAGATAAGTTAATGCACAGAAGAGTTGCAGATTTATTCATCACAGAAGAGAAACTACAATGATTATATTTAGTGTGAAAAAAGCACAAGCCATCCAGTACATCCATAAATGTGATATTCAACTGATATTTGAGAAAGAGAGGCCATACATCCGAAACTACAGAACAAGGAAGGGAGGGGAGATTAATAATCACATGAATGGTACCAAGTAAAACGGTTACCTAAGATCATTTATTCCGAGGTCACAACTTAGAAATAAGTCATAAAAGCATGACTGGTATGATCATCTGATGCTTATTCACAGTGAACCCAAGAAAACTGGGAAGAAAAATCATCATAGATCTGCATTCTTTATGAAAATGAAGCCAGTTGTGTCCGTGAAACAGAAGACAGATGTGTTTTTGGACTCTCGAAGAAAAACTCTGATCATCTGTTAAGTAATTTAAAAAATGTGATGTCATATGAAGGATAATGTCATATAAAAAAAGAATAAAGATTTTCTTTTCCTCTGAAATAATTTCAGAGGTATATTCAAACATACTGGAGGTGTCTTTGACCATACTAACCCTGCTCTATCATGGCATGTTACAACCATGTTTTCAAACCTATACCATGCTCACTGTATCAGCTGCATGCAATGCATAGTAACCCCCGGGCATCTAATGCTCATATAATGAGGCGAGTTTCCTTATTAGGATCTATTATTAGAACAGGTGAGCAGGACTATTCAATACATGGATTAGCATCTGACATAATCTGGTGTAACCAGCATGCATATCTACATCAGCAAAAAACAATGGTTAACCTACATTCCTCCCATCTCTTAAAGACTAAAGACAACTTCATTTATCCCAATTAGCTATTTAACATCAGACTACCTCACCAAACTATCATGGATAGCCTATTTTGTGCAGAAGCTTTCAACGCTAACGTCTCAATGCTAAGGGTTTTATTGTAAGGGAACTATGAGCCCCAGCAAGCCTACAATCAGGATAGATAAGATCTTTTTTTTCTTACCAAGTGACTAAGAGTTCTGAAGAAAGAGTTGGTCAGCATGAGTTTCCATCGTTCCTCTATCTCATCGGGTATTGGCTCGTAAATATAATAAGCAGTAAGAGAGCACAGAGCGACGAATAAAATTATGCTTCCCCACCTCATTTTCCAGCGTGCGTCCCCGGTCACTGATCACACTGCGCAAACACGGATGGATTCTAGTTGCGCTTGTTAAAAAAGTCACTCCGGTGCGCAACAGAGCCCTACGCTCGGAATCAGTCAGAGGACCGGCCAAGTTAAAAAATTACGGTCGCGAGGTCGGTGTCATTTGATGGTTATCTGCGTGCATATTCGGGGGGTTTTCCTCGCTGCTTGTGCGCGCTCTATAATGCATGTCTGTCCCGTGGAGCAGCGGAATTAATTGATGTGTCAGTGGTGTGTGGAGCGAGCGCGCACGCTGTGTGCTCACGAGGCGTAACCGTCCCACCTTGGCCCGCCACGCGCATTCCTCAGGTGCCCACTAATCGCGTGTAGATTGCACAGGACAAGCACGAAGCTGATGCACGGATTTTTGGAGCTTACTGAACGGCTTGTACTTACATATGCACCCTTGCAGAGAGAACCCACCCACCCTCCGCAAAAAAAAAAGAAAAAGAAAAAAAGATGTGCGTTTCTTAAAGTCCATTTGAAGTCCAATCGAATGGCTGAGTTCTTCCCGGAGTCACTGTAGAACATCCCAGCCTGTATGAAAACCCTGACACCTATCAGGTATCAGGCTGGTATAGGTTACTCGTGCAGCTTTTTAACAAGAGAAGCTCTCGGCATTCCTGGGACTCAAAAGTGGCCATAGCAAACGAATCTGTTGTGCAAATAAATAGCTATGGTTGCAAGGCAGCTTAAGCTAATTATATTTGGTGACAGAGCCAGATGAGATGTCAAATTTCCTGGCAGTGCTGACAGTCAGGAGCAACATGATCTGATGCAGTACACATTTTGAAATGCTCCCGGACTAAGTTTGGTTCATGTACAGTTGTGGTCAAAAGTGTACATACACTTGTAAAAAATCATAATGTTATGGCTGTCTTGAGTCTTCAATAAGTTCTACAACTCTTATTTTTCTGTGATAGAGTGATCGGAACACATACATGTTTGTCACAAAAAACAGTCATAAAGTTTGGTTCTTTCATAAATTTATTATGGGTCTGCTGAAAATGTCACCAAATCTGCTGGGTCAAAAATACAGCAACATTAGTATTTGGTTACATGTCCCTTGGCCATTTTCACAGCAACTAGGCGCTTTTGGTAGCCATCCACAAGGTCCTGGCAAGCTTCAGGTCGAATGTTTGACCACTCTTCTTGACAGAATTGGTGCAGTTCAGCTAAATGTGTTGGTTTTCTTGCATGAACCTGTTTCTTTAGCACTGTCCACATGTTCTCAATGGGGTTTAAGTCAGGACTTTGGGAAGGCCATTCTAAAACCTTAATTCTAGCCTGGTTTAGCCATTCCTTTACCACTTTTGATGTGTGTTTTGGGTCATTGTCTTGTTGGAACACCCAACTGCGCCCAAGACCCAACCTTCGGGCTGATGGTTTTAAGTTTTCCTGCAGAATTTGGAGGTAATCCTCCTTCTTCATTATCCCATTTACTTTCTGCAAAGAACCAGTTCCACTGGCAGCAAAACATCCCCAGAGCATAATACTACCACCACCATGCTTGACAGTAGGCATGGTGTTCCTGGGATTAAAGGCCTCACCTTTTCTCCTCCAAACATATTGCTGGGTGTTGTGGCCAAACAGCTCAATTTTTGTTTCGTCTGACCAGAGAACTTTCCTCCAGAAGGTTTTATCTTTGTCCATGTGATCAGCAGCAAACTTCAGCCAAGTCTTAAGGTGCCTTTTCTGGAGCAAGGGCTTCTTTCTTGCACAGCAGCCTCTCAGTCCATGGCGATGTAAAACACGCTTGACTGTGGAGACTGACACCTGTGTTCCATCAGCTTCCAAATCCTTGCAGACCTGCTTCTTGGTGATTCTTGGTTGACTCTTGACCATCCTGACCAATCTCCTCTCGGCAGCATGTGATAGCTTGCGTTTTCTTCCTGATCGTGGCAGTGACACAACTGTTCCATGCACTTTATACTTGCGTATAATTGTCTGCACAGTTGCTCTTGGGACCTGTAGCTGCTTTGAAATGGCTCCAAATGACTTCCCTGACTTGTTCAAGTCAATAATTCGCTTTTTCAGATCCACACTGAGTTCCTTTGACTTTCCCATTGTAGCTTTTGTAGCTGAGTCTAATCACTGGGTCAAATGAGCCCTATTTAAATGGGCTCATGAGAAGTCAACAGCTGTAGTCAATCAGAATCACTTAGAAGAAGTGAAGAGGCCATGACATGAAGCTAATTTGATTGACACAACTCGCTACATCACCAAAATTGACATATTTTGTTGCTGTATGTATATTTTTGACCCAGCAGATTTGGTGACATTTTCAGCAGACACATAATAAATTTATGAAAGAACCAAACTTTATGACTGTTTTTTGTGACAAACATGTATGTGTTCCGATCACTCTATCACAGAAAAATAAGAGTTGTAGAACTTATTGGAAACTCAAGACAGCCATAACATTATGATTTTTTACAAGTGTATGTACACTTTTGACCACAACTGTACGTGATATCTCCTCTTTGTGTATAAAACAAAACCTGATAAGCCAAATCACATTGCATGGTCGAAAGAAACAGCTTAAGCCTGATATGAGTTCAGTGTCTTGTGGGAAACTCAGGAAAGTAACAGCTGAATTACCACACCCATATCAGAGTTTGTGGATAGGACACCCTTTTAAGCATTGCAGGTGTGAGTAACCAGTACATTCACAGACGAGATTTAACATTTTTTTTAAAATTATGTAAAAAGTAATAGCAACAAAAACATTTTAGGATGTCAAACTTTGTTCTCTGATGTTTTCCACAACAATGCCGGCATGTGACCTAAACCCTTGGTGATGTGGGCCCACTCACCCTAAACCACATTCATTGATTCAAAGGGAGTCTGTGTAAGTTGTGTGCTGTACACCAGCCATATTTCTACACGCTTCGTCTCAGAAACCTCAACCACATGCCTCCACGTGACTCTTCTAACTTCTGTGTAGTGACCTTTAAAAACTTTTCCCTCTGTCAAGCTGAAAGTTGTAATTGGTCTGTGTTTCAGAGAAGGCAAGTGCCTCCCTCCATCAGCCATCAAACTCTATTGAGATGTAATCTGCTAGATCCAGGGCCTGACGGAGGGGAAAGCCTTGTGAGACTGCTCACTGCTGAGCAGTGGAATACTTAATCTCTTCCATGAATACAAAATCACACATCAGACACTCAGGGATCCTCCCTGGAATTTCCTCCCTCCGAAACCACCCTAAGCTCACTGGTTAATCTTTTATCGAGCTCTCTAAACTTACTGCGTCTTGTTAGTGAAGAGGAAGGGTGTCAGAGGATGAGTGGGTGGGAATCCTGTCTTCATCAGTGTGGAGACATGATATGCAGTCCTCTGCCACGTGGCAGTCCAACACCCTGCTGTGTGTGGGAATAGCTCAAGGAGATTTTGAAACGTCTGAAGACCGAAACCAGTCTTTTGTGCACCGAAGTGTGAGAATATGTGATCATGTGTTAAAGTCTTTGTGCCTCTCAGTATAATCCTGCATAAGACCAAATATACATGCAAACGGGCGGAATTTTATTCCTCTCTGCAATCCGCATTTTTTTAGATCAAGACATCTACAAAGGCCTATAAAATTCTTATAATTAGGCGAGTCTGCTCAGACCTCCCCTGCCGATGATGGTGAGTGGCAAAATTTGTAACTTTTTTAATTTGCAGAGCCCCTGCTGAGGAAAAGTTGGCTGCTTGTCAAGAGGCATCCACAAGCACTTGATTCTTCAGTTAGGATATGACTTTTTTGTATACAATTATCATGAAACAGGTTTATATACATATCTATCAACTGTCAAAAGTACTGAATGAGTAAGATTATATAGTCATGTGGGAAAAAACGATGCAAACAAACATTTTCAGCCTAAATTTAATGTTAAAATCACTTCCTACCAATTCACAAAATCTTCAAAGTTGCTTTATCATAAATGTGAATGCATTTCTTTGAAACTTTGTACCAGTTGACAGTCATAACATATTGGGGTGTTTAAGGATATTGTGACAGAATATCAATAATTACTGGACTTCTGTACATACATGTTCTACATGTTCTTTCCTAAAGTTCAGTCTAGTAGAAAAAAATACATATTCTCTTCCCTGCTATAAAGTTGTTGAAATGCCAGCTAATTAGCATAACTGTCAACTATTTTACACATTTACTGCAGGGAGTTGAATATTTTAATATTGACCTAAATTTTGCTATAAAGTTTCATTACATAAAAAGACTTCCTGCAATATGAATAATTCATAAAGATAACCAAATAGTTGTGCCTGGACAAAGTTTACAGCAGTTACATGGAATAATTCCAAGCCAGCAGGTTGCATATACAAAAAGAAAAAACAATGTGCTAAAAAACATCATGAAATGTGTAAAAAATTAGGTCAGACGGTGTTAGACCAACCCGTGTGCCTGAATATCTGCATGCCCTGATTGTTTCAGGAATTTAAACTATTAATAAATGTCCGCGCAGCAAGAACATGGCTTCAAAATATGCCTCCTCAAACTGTCATCTGTCAGCTGGGAGACTTAATAAGAGTGGGTGTGGAAAAGCTTGTCTCAACACATCATATTAACGGTTCTTTTTAAAACCAAAAACAAGAACCAAGCCACAATACCAGAAAAATACTGGTTTAGTGAATATCTAATTACTAAATGTAATTATGATTAGATTAGTTTATTTGGACTGGAACTGCAAAAGACAAGTAAAGCTCTGTGTGTATTCAATGGAGAAAAACACCATCTGGAACAAATAATGAGAAAATATTATCAGGTAAAGTTCACTACAGAGATAGTATGAGAAAATTTGTAAAAATGTATTTAATAATTTTATTCATTTAAAAAAGTTCTCTGACATTCAAAATTCAACAATTTAATTAATATTTCATAATACATTCTCTATAATTATTTAAAGATTACGACAAACTCCAAAAAAACAAGGAAGAGTGCTAAAAAAACAACACTGAATTGCAAAGATCTTTGGAAATTACATTTAATATATTAAAATGAATATGGACTTAACATAATGCATAACAATAAAATACATAAGTCTTACACCTGACATTCATTGCTGTACCTGCAAGTTTAGCATCGTGCAAAAAAATAAATTCATGTACAGAAATATGGCCACTGTCTTTGAAACGGTGTTCATTCAGTATAGCCCAAGGGAAAATGGACTACTGTTCTGTAATGTAAAAAATATATATAATGTGGCTTCTGAAGATATTAGGAAATCGTGGACAATGCATTCTACAGTTGATAAAGGAGAGTGATAATTAGTCTTGTTGTCAAGGCATGCTGAAACACATCAGTGCATAATCAATGTGTGAGAGCAATGTCCTCTTTCAGGAAAAAGGAAAACATTTTCTTGCATGCTTCACTCAGACTGTTGTAAATAATAACTACTTTGTTTCTATTTTCTACAGAGAAGAACACAAAAGATGCACCAAAGCAAAGTTTTCTGTGAATGATATAAACTGTGAGAAATACACAAACACCAGCTTTTTTAGGTCCTGTCAGGGAAGTAAGTGGCACTTTATTGTTGACCAGGACCCACATTTGAATGTATATATTTTTAAGCACCTCTGAAAGGCATGTAAGACTAGATGTAAATACATAAATCCTGAGAGCGTTCACACATTTATTTAGCATTGCCAACTTATGTCACAATTACCTTATATGCACTGTATATTAGTACCAGGTTTAATTTGAGCCTAAACTTGAACTTGATCATGGTATGACTTTTTTGGGGGAAAAGTTTATCTATTGTTTGACACTGATTTATGTCATCCACCACAACCCCTGCATTCTCTTATTTTAAATATCTATGAAAAATCTATCCTAGCATGTAGAAAGTGCCCATGATGAAACACGTGGTATGCTAAAGTTAAAAAAAAACTAAGCTACACCTGCCTGGAAAACAGAAGAAGTAAACGTTTTTCATGAGGTCAGGAGACAACCCAGGCATGCAGTTTTTTTTAGATTTATCTGTCTATAAGAAATAAAATGGAACATGTCTGGGTAATGACTGTGTCTTTCCAGCTGCTTGCCAAACCAAAGCCAAAACTTGTCCATAACTAACTAGGAGCCTGGCAGCATGCCTTGTGGTTTTAGTTCAACATTCTGTCAGATAATGAACACAAATATTGTGCAATTCATCTGAGTATGTTCCTCATTGGCTTGTTTTTCACTCATCTGTTGGGTTATATGCACCAAAGACAGAGATAATGCTTTCAAAAACAATTCCATCTATGAATTATTTGGTATGCTTTTAAGCAGAGTTGTCCAAGTTACTCGACAGGAAGGGTGAAGGAAAACCTCACTGATTGTGGAAAAATCTTAACACTAGTACCACATCCAAGGTTTTGATGCAAAATCATCTTAATTTATTCATTTGAGCTGAAAAGACCCTTTATTCAACACAAAAAGTTATCTATGTGACGAATGAGCGTAAAAGAGCTAAAGCTGACATTAAATCATCCATTCCTTAAATCTCTATTCTGGCTTTGTACAATACAGTGTGAGGGCAGGGCTTTAGCCCATCCCAGCCACCAACAAGCAAAAGATACACCCTGGACAGGTCACCGGTCCATCACAGGGCTCATCAGTCAACCACAGGTCTAAAACCTGGGAACAACTGTCTAGGAACAACTGTCTACACTCACTGTCAATTTAGCACAAATTCAACATTGGTTGGCAGGACACTAGATAGCCAGAGTTCTCATATGTACATGAGCACAACATTCCAGTTCTACATATTAAAATTCCTGCTGAGATTTGAAACAACAACCAATTCGCTGAGCGATGGTGCTAACCACCACAAGAGCCGTTAATGACACACCTCAAATGAATCAGCTCTAAAGTATTTTTTGCTTGCAATCAAATTGCCCAGATTGGTCCACAACAGCAAATTTAGCATTGAGTGGTATGTTGTTAGTCGGTGTGAAAGACTTTCTTCTGTTATTTGGTTTTCATTAGTGGGAAATGAACAAACTGTTCTCTGAGCAGGCAACAAAGATTAGAGAGTGAATAGTTTGTTTTGTACGATGTAATTTACAGAAGATAATCTGAAGTGCTACGGGTCTTGGCCTTGAGAGCAGTGCTGCAGCCTTTTATGCAAAGGTGGATGTGTCAGCAAGCCTTCAGGACTGGCTTTTCGGAGCCCCTGGCCTGCATCTTTCATGGGGAACACTTACTGGACCTGCTTCAAGACACTAGACCAACCACAGGATCTGAAAAGTCTCTTACTCCTTCAGAATGCTCCTTGAAGGACTAATTGTCTGGACAGTTTGGAACTGAGAATGCAGATTGCACCCCTGTTCCATTTGAAAGCCTTAGCGTAGGGACTTCTGTTGACAATTGTTTAAACCTTGTAATTAGTTGGTGCTTTTCCTGGTGCATTTTTATAGGGAGTCAGTTTAGTTCAGAGGGGGTTTTGGTTGTTTTTTTTCCTGCAAATGAGCCTGGCAAGACCTCTTTTGCTTTGATTATTTTTTTATTTGATTTTGATTAGTTGATTTGATATACACCTCCTGCATTAATAACCATTTTGACCCCAAACTTACCATCTTGACTTATTTTATGTTACTTCTCCATACCCCCGAGCTGATTTGGGTTCTCAGTACAAGCTGTAGTTAACATGGCCCTTGAAAAACACCAAATTAAGAAACATTTATTTAAAAAGTCTCTGAAAGTCAGATTACACAGGCTCTGTTGCGAATATAAAATCTGTTTAAAAAAAAGAAAAACATTCCAAATGTCAGCATGGATGCAACTTTCTATCAATACCAAGAGCATGACTGATGTAATTTGTGTCAGTCCCACAGATGCTCCTCCACTGTGTGTATCATGTTGATGTATGAGCATTACCACCAAAGAATTTGGAGGGGCAACATCAATGCGATCATCTTTCAGTCACTCATTTGCACATCTCTACTTCAGCGATCCAATGTCACCATGTGGCTCAACTGACCTTGTTGTAGTGGTGACTCTGAGCTTAGAAGCAAGATGTGCTTCTGCCAAGACATCCAACAATATAATCTTCATTCATTCTCTTTTGTGTAAGTGTGTAAAATTGAAAGTATGATTGGACTTTTTGAACGCTGGCTGCTCGACATTTTGACTTTGGTTCCTGCTCACTTCTGCTCTGATAAACAGTAAAAACATTTATGCTGGTTCACAGGAGGGGCATCGCTGGCACTAGATCTGCCAGCCTTGTTGGTTTTAATACAAAGAGACTGAACCGGCTGTCTAAGAACCTTTTTGGCAAAGACTTGCATGCAGCACACTTTCATTAGTGTGTAAAAGTCCTACTAAATAGCCTGAATCCTTGGCACAGGAGATTTATAGATTTTGCTTAACAATATTGCTGCATTAAGAGAATAAGACAACAACACTACATAATTTCAAAATGGTGTTAAAAAAATGAGGATTTTTTTCTTTTTAAATGGTCATGCACTGGAATGTACTGTGTGACCAAAACACATTAGTGAAGTGATTGATCGTGCAACAGGTGTGTGTGTATGGAGACAATCATCCTCATTAGGATAGTGAGGTACATTCCCAACAACAAGCCCTGGATCACCAGTGACATAAAAAGCTAATGAGCAGGAAATGTCAGTCTAAAGGAAAACAGACACTAAAGGAAAAAACTCCAATGTTGGAGACGTCCTGCTGTTGTCCCATGTAAGGAAGAGAACTCCTTTTAAGAACCCCTGCATATGCCTTCTTGGGGTTGCTATTAAAGATGCCACCATCTATCATTCTTAATGTGCCAACTTTCATCTGCACAAAGCAGGAAGCACAGATAAGATGGAGTTCTTTAATCTATTAAGTGCTTTTAACGTAATTCAGCCTGTAGTATCTTGTTAAAGGCCACATAAATAAGAGGTGTATGCTCACTCAAACATCTGGAGTAGCTCACAGTTTGCACTATTGAAAGTTTGTGTGTCTGTCGAGGTGGCCCAGAGCACAGGAGCATCACAGAGAGCTGCACTCTCCTCATTTCCTTTCATTCTGTATATGTCATTGTTTCCTTTAACAGTCCTGCCATCCCTGGAATGCTCTGAATATTTCAGCTGTGTCATTGATAAACAATAGCGTGAGCTTGGGAGACTGCTCATCTGCTTTGTCAGTTTGTAAAGTAGACATAGGAGATAGTGGGGGGGGGGGGGGGGGGGGGTGTTAGATTGTATAGATTTCTTGTTATTAAATTGGACAACAAACTGAACTGTAAATGCAGCACTGAGGGTAATTACGAGAAGGGACAGAGCTGAATGTTTGTAGCAGAAACTGAAAAAAAAAGCAATAAAGATGGGAAGCTGTGCTGAACACTGTTCCACAGCCCCTGGAGCTCGTAATGAAAAGTAGCGTGCCATTAAATCTGCTCAACATAATGGACAATTCTGCTAAATCTTATGGCATGGCAATCAATCAACAAAATGTTCGCCGTCACTCTTTACTAACAATCTCTTTTTAAACAATCATTATTGGCTGTTGACTGTTTTAATATTGTATCAACTGAAACACAGTTTGTATGTACAGTATTGGATTAGTAGAAAGTTTTTCAGATTAAATCCAGTTTTGTAAATGTTTGTATTTTGGAAATGCTGAACATATGGACAAATTTAGCTAGAGATGTTAAATTTAAAATCCAACACATCTGACTTTATCTATGTGACTTGTAACCAACCAGTTAGAAACTTAAGATGTATTATTCCACTGTGTGCCTCCTGATCATGGGACTCCGTGTGAATCACCAGAGGATAAGCTCTTTATCAGTAGTTGCCTATACAATACTTCTGTCATAAGGAATGTTGGCCTCTCACCCCATTTCCACGTGAATTTCTCACCAGATACAAAGATACTGAAGGGTGTTTGTTTTTCTTTAACACATAATAGACAACTCTTACACGCAATGACATTGGACTCTAAAACATTACCTGTGTTTATCTGTTTATAGTGCTTTATTTTAATATAGTTACAGGTGGAAAATCTAAATGGTTATGTGATATTTGTACTTACCCTCATAGGGTCGACAGGCACACTCGTCACTGTGTGATGCCTTACTTAAGATCTTAAGTAAGGCTTAAGTCCTGGTATTAACTTGCTCTTCAACCAGAACATCTATATAGGTTGCATGTACTTATCTTTGTCTTTTATTAAATACATGTCTTTAAAATAACTCGATGAACTTTTCCAGCTTCTACGGCAGTAGACTTTTTAGCAGTATACTTGCCACTGAACAACAGACAGGCGGGACAAAGTTAGATTAAGAGCATATGAAGAATGTATAGGGCTGGCTGTACAAACACTTGACCTAAAATTTGTGTGCATGAAAAGTAAAAGAACACAACAGTTCCTCTCAGAAATGTATTATTTCTATATAGAGGCATATCTGCTTTCAGGAGTTACACAAACCAGAAAACATAAGAGAATAAGGCTGAGCTGGAGCTCAGCTGTGTGTATGAAGAACAATCCTCAAATTCCTCATGGATATTGTGCACGAAAAGCACAAGAAGCACTTTGCTGAAGTTATTCTTGCCAAAAGAGGATCTATCAGTTATTAAATCCAAAGGCTCTTGGAATGCTCATTTAGAGTGTTCAATAGAGAGAATTATCTAGCATCTGGTGTCAGTCTAAGAACATTGTGTTTGAGCAAGTCATACAGAAAGCATTTTTTCAGCTTAGCCAGGACCTGAACCCCCACAATGTTCCCTGTTTTAACAATTATATGTGCCGACGCTTTTTGGGAATGTCAAAAGTGTCATTACATGTATCAACAAACTGAAAACAGAGAATGGTGTATGAGAAAAGTAATCGCTTTCTGACATTTCAGAAAATAAGTAAAGCATAATAAATCAGATTCAAACCTAAAACATTGTTTTTTTTCTCAAAATCTTTTAGATGCTTGTCCTGATTTGCAGTACATGTAAACTGAATTTATCCATCTGTGGGTGCTGAAGCATATTTTCCAGCAGATGGAGCTCTGCCCTAAATGACTGGACTACATTAACTTCATGGAAGGCAGCCAGATCAAAGGAGACAGGGTTGCTGGCTTCTCAGCCCTGCCTCACAACATTGTTAACTATTATTTACATACTTCACATACATATGACACAAAAACTATGCTAAATATGACATATATATCAAAACCCACCAAGCTACAAATTGAGAAACGTCAGTTTTCACTACTTCTCTGCATTCATTCAACCACATTCACATAGAAGTCAATGCTGTAACTGTGTCTTTCATATCCTTTTCTTATATTGAATTTTTGATAAAATCCTAAACTTGAGTTTTGCTGATAAAATTTGATCAACATTTTGCCCAAACACAGTCAAAATTCCAATACCATATGGATATAGATGCATATAGATCACTGCACCAATTTGCCACTGTATGACTCTCTAAACATAAAATTGAATTACATTATAATAATTTAAACATTTGTTGATGAATACTATCCAAAGAACCGAAGCTGAGTTTCAGATGGTTGCTCAAACCTTTAGTATATTCATCAGGAATGTAAAATATGCCGGTGAAAATGCAATTTGCTACATATTCCTGCAATGTTGGAATGACTATTCCAATATAGTATTTCATTTTTAGCGACGTGCAACATGAACTTCAGCATCATAGTTGTGAATGCGTAAATTCATTTTCTTCATCTTGCTCTCGCATGCTTCCTGCTGTGTAGAGTCCCTCAAAGTACACAAGGTCAGATGGATTTGTTTGGCTAACCCCTAGAGGTGAAAGCTCATATCTGTGTAAATCAACCCTAACTGCTGTTTTTAACCCCACAGTGAATCACGCACTCTGTGTTACTGTCACGTCAGATGAATGTATCACACATTTTTTTAAAAAGGAGAAATGTCCCAAATTGTACAATGAGCAGCAAAATGTGGCTGCTTTTGAGATATTGTAAGTTTTTCGTAACTATGAAATGCATGTAAGTATGAGCTGGTTGAGATAGATTCGCTGCATTAAACCATTAAATTGTTGTTTTTGAGCCAATTTAATTGCGTCTGTGGTCAGAACATGGAAAAACAAGGATCTTGACAAGAGTTGAGTATTCAGATTAGAGGCAAAACATGTTATTTACCTGTACAAAATAATCTCAGTGTTGCACATAAACAATGCAGTCAAGGTGGATGAAATTTCAAGGACATTCAGCTGTGATAAGTTAACAAAATTGCTAAATTCCCCACACAGTCCAAAGGATGTTTGAATTATCCATGACATAGCTGACAAGTTGCATGATTTACTGAACCACTCCTGTGGGACAAGTTTTCTTCTCTTTTCAAGATGTGTGGAAAGAAAAATAGACACCCATTAAATCTCCTGATAAACTTTCCATCCTTCCCTAATACCTTTTTTCTCTCCTCGTCAGGATCACGTCTACACAAAAATGAAAAATCGTTTCATGGTTCCTGCTGGAACACATTTCTTGAACGTACTCTTTTCTGAATTGTAACTGAGAATTATACTAGATTTGCTGACCTTTGCACATTTCACAGTGGGATGAGAAGCTTGCGTTTGCTTTTCATTATCCTCCATCACCTCCTGAGGTAAAGATGTAGTACTGTGGCCTTTATCAACCCATTAGCTGAATATTTGAACAGATACAATGGCAATACGGTATAAGGCCACAGGGGATAACAGTCTGACTCATCTCTTACTTTAGACTTCTGTACCTTGTAAATTTTCTGGTTTTGGATGTACGAAGCACACTGATTTGTTACGGTGACAGAAATCTTGGCAAGTATTGACGGTCCAAAGAAAACAGAGAATCTCACCGGTCCATATGAGCTCACTGAGTTCCCTGATTGATGTTGATCCTCTTCTGGAATAATCTGAAAACTTATTGGTTCATTGACTTTTTAGGACAGATCTGATTTAAACGATATGATATAACTGTCCAGGAAACTTTCATTTATTGTAACATTCGATTATTAATTTTCCATACCCACATTTTCCTACTCAGGGTTACTGGAGGCGTGGAGAGGAAATGCTCCCTGGATGGTCTATCACAGGGTCAAGAGTCTATTCTTAATCAGTAAGAATAGTTAATCCATACTCATTTGGCTCTTCACACAATTCATCTTTCAAGTAAAGATTAGAAAATAGAGTAAATTTATTAGGCCATCCAAGATATCATCTTTTTTTAAAAACAGCGTACCGTGATAATAAAACATTTCATCTGCCTCGAAAGAATTATGTTAGACCTCAACAGCCAGAAAAAGAGCAACTGAAAGTCCATTCAATAAGTCCGGTTGCAGTTGTACAGGTTTTTTACATTGACGTGAGTGAATCTGCAGCAACATATGTTCGTGGGAGAAGTGCACATCCCAAAGCATGGCACGGCCATTTTTGTTGAATCTATGATCATTTTTTTCATGAGCACACCTGCCTCATGCACATATATTGTCCATAAAATGACTATGTTTCGAGCAACAGTCAACATCCACAATTCATGCAAAAGATGCCACTTTGATATAGGCATTAAATGCATACAGTGGATCAAACTAAAAAGATCAGTTGTACAACAATTCATGCTTGTCAAATATTGTCTGTGTGCAACAAATCTGCTTGTACAACTAAGGGACAGAAAGCTGTGCTAATCTGGCAGAAACAAGGCTCCCAAGGAGAGACAAAAAGGAAATTAAGTGAATCAAATGCCAAAAAAGATAGATTTAAATATTTAAAGATTCTGAAGTAGTCACAGTTCTTTTCCAAAGATTTGAAAAATAGAAATAACATATTGGGGTCCTGATTTTACTGCAACACTTTGCGTGTTAAAAAGAAAAACTCAGAACCCTTTTCTCTCCAAGTATAGGCTGTGCAGAAGCCTCGTCTTGGACATTTTTTCTTAGACCTTTAGAGCATAGTGATGTTGTCATTACTGTCATGCTTCTGAATGTGCCAAAAAAATAAGTAGAGCATTAACATAGAATTGAAATCAAAACATTGCAGAATCATAAAAAAAATGAAGGTTGTCATTTAATTGATTAGAACTAAAATCTGAAATATAAGGTTGTTTTAACCTTGTGGTCATGGACGAAGTCTGAAAACCAGTCACATGTTGAGTTTGCCAGAGATTTGACCAGGCATTTTCAGCGATGGTGTTTGGCTTTGGATGTTTCGACTTATGAGGAACTTTGCGATTTGATTGTTCTTGAGCAGTTCATAGATTGTGTCCCACCAGAAGTTGCTACTCACATAGTTGAACGTGGCCTAAAGACAGTTTCTGAAGCAGCTACAACAGCAGATGAGTATTTCTTGTCTCATAAAGTTAAATCTAGGAGAAGTTCTGATTTTGTTCCAGCCAGACCTGTTAATAATTCCGCCAGATTTCAGAGGTTTGAGGGTTCTAAGCCTAATAGTTTTTCGAAGTCTCAGAGTTCTGAACAGTTCTGTAACTACTGCCGTGAGAGAGGGCATTGGAAAGCTGAATGTCCTGTGTTGAAATCTAAGGGTGGTCATTTTAGTGGCAGAAGTGTTAAACCTGCAGTTTTCACAGCACAAGCCAAGACCTCTTCAGTTTCCAGTGAGAAGGTTAAAGGCTACTTTGGATTTGGAGCTTTCGTTTCTGATGGTTTTGTGTCCCTTAGTGGAGATAGCAGGAAAGTGTCTGTGAAAATCTTGAGGGATACAGGGGCAACAGATTCATTTATCAGGGCTTCAGTATTGCCGTTTTCGAAGGAAACTGATACTGGTGAATGCGTTATAGTTCGAGGTGTTAGTTTAGTTCCACTTAGTGCTTCTTTGCATAAGATTTTTCTCTCTTGTGGTCTTGTCGAAGGAGATGTCCATATTGCTGTTAGACCAGCTCTTCCTTTAGAGGGCATAGATGTTATCTTAGGGAATGACTTGGCTGGGAATCAGGTTTGGGCTACTGGTTCTCCTGTTAAAACTTTAGCTCTGAAGGAACCAGACGACTGTGAGCAGCACTTTCCAGAAGTGTTCACAGCTTGTGTGGTCACCAGGGCCATGACCAAGACTAAGTCTATCGAACCTGAAGTTAATAGTTGTGACTTTAAACTTGTTTTACCTGACTTTTTTTCAATCTCTCAGCAGGAACTTGTGTCAGAACAAAAAGCAGATGGTTCGTTGAGTGACCTTTTTGAACAAGTGAAATCTGGTTTGGAGATTCAAAGTTCGGCATCTGGGTATTTTCTTCAAGATGAGGTACTCGTTCGAAAATGGCTTCCCCAGGCCAGTGACCTCCTGGGAAATCCAATTTTCCAAATTGTTGTTCCTGTTAAATTCAGGCAGAAGGTTTTGTCTATTTCTCATGATCGGACAGGTCATTTAGGAGTTAGGAAGTCCTATAATCATATCCTTCGTTATTTCTTTTGGCCTCGCCTTAAACGTGAAGTTGCAGTTTACATTAAGACCTGTCATACATGCCAAATTACTGGTAAACCTAATCAGTCGATAAAACCAGCACCGCTTCGTCCAATACCGCCTGTTATGAATCCATTTGAACATTTAATAATTGACTGTGTGGGGCCTTTGCCAAAATCTAAGTCAGGATCTCAATACCTACTAACTATAATGTGTTTGGTTACTCGCTATCCAGCAGCGTATGCACTTCGCAATATTACTGCCAAATCTATTGTCAAGGCATTGTCTCAATTTATTGGCATTTTTGGAATACCAAAGATCATTCAGAGTGATCAGGGATCAAATTTTTCGTCTCACCTCTTTGCCCAGGTCTTGGATCAGCTCAACATTAGGCACAATCAGGCTTCAGCGTACCATGCACAGAGCCAGGGTGCACTGGAGAGGTTCCACCAAACTCTCAAATCGCTGTTACGATCCTATTGTATAGAGTTGAGTAAAGATTGGGAAGAGGGGTTACCGTGGTTACTGTTGGCAGCCAGAGAAGTTTTCCAGGAAAGCACTGGGTTTAGCCCTAATGACCTAGTCTTTGGCCATAAAGTCCGTGGTCCGTTAGCAGTAATGCATGATAGCTGGGCCACCGAGAAACCTCCTGTAAACTTGTTGGATTATGTTAATGGTTTCAGACATCGTCTTTACACAGCTGGACAATTGGCAAAAGAAAATTTGGCTAAAGCACAAGGGAAAATGAAGTCACATTATGATCGTCATTCAGAAAAGCATCAGTTTAGTGAGGGAGATCAGGTTTTAGCGTTGCTACCTATTGTTGGTTCTCCATTTCAAGCCAAGTTTCATGGTCCTTACACTGTAATCAAGCAACTTTCTGAACTTAACTATTTAATTTCTACTCCAGATCGACGGAAAAGTCAGCAGCTTTGCCACATTAACCTTCTAAAACCCTACTTTTTCCGTGAGTCTTTGCAGTGCACGGCTGAGGCTCCGGTTCCTAAAACAGTTCTGACTGCCTGTGCCATCCAGCAGCCAGCTCTTCATGGGGGGGAGGAAGGTGTAATGCCTGATGAAGCTATTCTTTGTGGTAGGCTTAAGAATTCCGAATCATTACAGAAATTAAATTTGCAACTTTCCCATTTGCCAAACGATCAAGCCTTTCAGTTGTCTGCTCTAATTAAGGAGTACCCTTGTTTGTTTGGAGACACCCCTTCAAGGACCAATCTAATAGAACACGACATTGACGTGGGTGATGCCAAGCCCATTCGCCAGAGGTTTTTCCGAGTCTCAGAGGAAAAGCGGCAGGTCATTGATAAGGAAGTTGAGTACATGCTTGACAATAATTTGGCTGTTCCTTCTTCTTCCAGTGGGGCATCTCCATGTTTGATTGTGCAGAAGGCTGACAAGTCTCCTCGAATGTGCACAGATTTCCGTAAGGTAAACTCAGTTACCAAGCCAGACTCTTTCCCATTGCCCAGGGTTGAAGACTGTGTGGACCAAGTGGGTAGCGCCCGGTTTGTGAGTAAATTTGACCTTCTCAAGGGTTATTGGCAGGTTGCCTTAACTCCAAGAGCTCAGGAAATCTCAGCATTCATTACTCCATCAGGCTTGTTTTCCTATACAGTAATGGGTTTTGGTTTACGAAATGCACCTGCAACATTTCAACGTTTAATGAACAAAGTTGTTAGCGGTTTGAAGGGTTGCGCAGTGTACTTGGATGATGTGGTTGTTTATAGCCATAGTTGGGATGAACATTTGAACCAGATTCGGGCACTTTTTGATCGCTTGGCCACTGGAAATCTAACACTGAATCTTGCAAAATGTGATTTCGCTAAAGCTACAGTTACCTATTTAGGCAAAGTTGTTGGGCAAGGTAAAGTACGTCCCATCTCAGCAAAAGTTTCAGCAGTTTCGGAATTCCCAGTGCCTACTACCAAAAAAGAACTTATGAGGTTCTTGGGGCTGGTAGGTTATTACCGTTCATTCTGCAGAAACTTCTCAAGTGTAGTCGCTCCTCTCACTGATTTATTGAAAGCAAAAGTTAAGTTTATTTGGTCTCCTTTATGCCAGAAAGCATTTGAAAATGTAAAGTGTCTTCTCTGTTCAGCTCCTGTACTGCTTGCACCTCGTTTCAATCAGCCGTTCAAGCTGCAGGTTGATGCCAGCCATGTTGGGGCTGGAGCTGTTCTCTTACAGGCTGATGAACAGGGGATTGACCATCCCATCAGTTTCTTTTCGAAGCAATTTAATTCGTACCAGCTTAATTATTCAGTAATAGAAAAGGAAGCGTTGGCTTTAATATTGGCTTTACAGCACTTCCAGGTGTACATAGACTCTGGAACATGCCTGACTGTTTATTCCGATCACAACCCTCTAACCTTTCTTAACTCTCTCCAGAACCCGAACCAGCGGCTCATGCGTTGGGCCCTGTTCCTGCAGCCGTATCACCTTGATATTAAACACATCAAGGGAACAGAAAACGTCATGGCTGATGCTCTGTCTCGTGCCCCTATATAAGACCTCTTCTCTCTCCACTAGTCTCTCTCCTCTTAATTCGCTCCCAGGCGTCGGGTTTCTCGGTAAGGTAACGCTGCGGGGCCCTTTTCTTCTGGGGGGGAGTGTGACGGCCGAGGCCGCCTTTATTGTGGAGAGACTGCTCCTCTGGTTTATGCTTCCAGGAAATGGGCGGACCTGAGAGTACCACACCTGTAGGGGCCTCCTATAAATTGGCCCAGAGCACATGGCTGGGTCTCTCTCTGTGCTCCATGGACTCCTCTGGCCTCCTGCTCCAGCTTTAGTTTGATCCATGTACACTTTTACACACCTCATACACCCCAACATTGCATACACCACTGACCTACACTAGCACGTTCTTTACTTTAATAAATTGTTAAACCTTTCTTTTGTGTGGTCTCCCCATCATTGTTCCTACCCCTTGAGCCAGGGTAGTAACAACGCGCATTTTGTAAAGTTGACAAGAGAGTGACTTTTTGGCACACTCTTTGCACCAGTTCTTAATTTCATGTGGGAATAGAAAAATATTTTGTCATGGTCTTTTTCAGGGAACTGAGGCACGGAAAGCTGTTGTTCATTAATGACATTCTCTTTGACTGAATCAACTCACACATGTGGCGTGTGTGCAGTTAAGAGAATTGTTATGCATTGAGGACTAACTCCAGAACTTTGACATCCTGTAACGAATGGAATGCATTTTGTTTACTGGGTTCGTCAGAGCTCAAAGGACCACGTTTGGTTTGAGCTGCGCTAGCCTGCCCATGTTCTCTGGCATTATAACAGCTTCACACTGTATGTTGCACTCATGTACTCACATTGAGTCAATACCAGCTGAGTGTAACTTCTGAGGTCACTGACTGTTAAGACGGCTGCACATGACTGGAAGTTGTTTAGTGCACAGTGGGCCTTTGTGTTTAGAAAATCCCTCAGCCCTTACAAAAAAAACATTACACGCACCATTGAGTCCTGTGGAACAAACCAGATCACAAGCTTTTGACATATTCCCTCGTGTATTGTTCTATTTCTCAAACGTTATTATACTACCTTTGCCCTCACATCACCTGCTCAGGAGAAATATTTTATACTGTTATTAGTACAAATGCTGACTAGCAAATCTGTTTCCTGGATGTCCATTCAGAGTGAGAGCATTTGGTAAATATTTGATGAAAGTGACAAAGACTTTGGACATGGAGAAGTGGAGGACTGGCCCTTTTGTGATGGATTTCTTCTGTGCTCTGATCACTGCAATCAGAGGGCAATGCATGTTTCCATAAACCATAATGAATTCAGACATTTTCACATCCCCAAACGTGCACATGCCCTTGGCACGTCCACCACTGGCCTCATAAACGAAGCAGACACAAACATTAAAGGATACTTTTACCGGCCTTCAGCAAATATATAAAAATTATTCAATTAAAATGTGTAACAATTTGATGACACAAAATCCTTACTGTGGGGGAAAGAAAGGTAAGGTCAAATCTATGCATGACACAATTCAGTTTAATGTTAATTTCCCCTGCAGTAAAAATAACTTGCAAATTATAAGCTGAGTCAGATGTTCCTGGCAGCTTCGAAAGGAGGCCGAGAAAACAAATAATCAGAACTCTATTACCTCAGTGGTTCCATGTATTTAATGATTGTACTTCCTCATTGTGTACCAAATTTGGTAGTAGTTAATGGTTAAAGAACCGTTAATCAGTTGCTTGCAATCTGAAAAATGTGCAGAGATATTTATGCATGGACCAAGCCCACTTCTCACAGATCAAAAGGAGCCTTCTTCATTTTTTAACAGTCGTCCAAAACACTTGTAAAAAGGCATCTTCGGATAGCTTGTTATCTCTTGACCGATTATAAATCTCCCACTGTAACTTTTTATGTGTGACAGGTCTCAAAGCATGACAAATTAACCCCTGATTTAATGAGATGAGTATCTTTCTGCTTTTTGTGTAAATTTACTATATTGTAACTTCATAGGACAAAAATCAATGGAAAAAAATTAGTTATGTTGCAATGTCATGGAATGAGATATACAGTCATCGACCAGAGTTTGTAATCACATGAGAGGATATTATATGGAGGGTGAATGAAAACGGGTAAACACATTTGCTCTTGTTTGGTAGCAGTGCATGGTGCAAATGGTTGATAATTAATTGCTGATAAATACAATATAAGTAATAAAACACAGCCACACGTATCAGTGATTACCTCTCTGTATGACTGGAGCTTTCAAAGTTCTTTGACATTAAAACATTTTTTAAAGCCCTAATAAAACACATGCCTTCAATCTTATGAGTAACATGTTGTTGTTTTTTTGTGCAAGACTCAGCAGAAAAACACAAAAGCAACAAATATATTAAATCTAGTTTTCAGTCCATTCTCACATTTTCCTGTTGTGACAATTGCATCTGGTTGTGTTTGCCTTATACATTAAAACCACATTGCTGTCTTATCAATTGGAAGATCTGTGTGATCCCAGGGTTGCAAAACAAAGGCCTATCATAAACTTACTGAGCAGCCTGCCAAGAATCTCCAGTATTCGGTTGCTTTTTTGAGCATTTATCCAGTGTCAAAATTCTCCCCACCATCGCTGTCACAGTCACTTACAGTTTTTGTAAATCAGCTTTCTCAATACCGCAGAGTTAAAAGTGTTCCTAAGGCCAGTGTCATTTCTCATTAAGAATAGAAACAGGTCTGGACCTGGTTATATTTTGGGCATGTGGTTCAGCAGAGATGTCACCATTGTGTTCCTTTCTCCAGCACTAAATTTGTATATCACTGGTCTTATATGTATATCATTGCCCCACCGATCAAAGGTAATTCTGTGATAATCTAAAAGAAACTATAAGACTGGGTACGTTTTTTCTAGGTTAACTGTAAAATCCTATAAAAGTCATAACCTAACTGTTATTCGTTGATAATAACATATTTTTTATTCACATTGCTAAAGCGGTAAGATTTAACAACAATTCAAATACAAAAGTTGAACACTTCAGTAATTGTACCTTCAGTTTCTCAAACAAACAGTTTTTGACGTTCACACTTTTCATACCAGCACAAGAAGTGGTGTTCATCGTGATATGCAGTGAAAGCTATCCAAGCAAAGCAAGTAAGGCATGAAATAGACCCACTCACACAAAGTTGTTCTCATATATCAGCACACATGCTTCTGATTACAGCTTCTGAGGAAATGAACAACAGAGAATCAAGCTCTCCAATGAAAGGTCAGTGCTTTTCACTTCCAACGCTGGTAGAAAGCAATCATGGGTCAAATCTATGAAACTATTAGGTACCTTGATGACACATCAATGAAGCAAATTGCTTTGATCGCTCCATAACTTTCCCAAATAATTCCCCATAATGTACATGCATTAAGCTATATGACATATTTAACCACTCTGAGGAGAGTTTTGGGTTAAGATTTAAAAAAGCACCCGGCATGCTTCACTGACCTGCATATTTTCTGAGCTCCCATGCCGTGACTCGAAAAGCCAAAGGTCTCATAGGACACACAACAGACAACTGTTAACATGTGTGACTAATGCGACACTGGTCAGATGTGTTAAAAGAAAGCCCCCCCCCCTGTTCCATCAGTAGTGCTGACAATCATGAAACCTTAGTCAGAATGTGTCAGAGTGAAGTAAAAGACCCACTCAGATAACAGATTAAAGCACACCACTCTACATGTAAAATGCAATCCTGTGTTTTATGGAGTTAGAGTTTTTATTTCTTATCTAATTTTGGCACATTCATGGCTTACTATTTTGAAACATAACGAGGACAGGGAGAAAATGAACACCACTGGCACAAAATTGGTTCAAGTGACAGGGAAACAAATGAACGGTGGTGGGTAAGGAAAGTAGGTTAGGAAAGTCAGATAGACACAATAAAGAGGCATTAAAGCACACTGATGGTATAGAATACTGAAGATTGTCTCCTTGGTTTTCCTTGTCATTAACAATAAAAATTTATATTGTACGTATTAGAAAAAAGGGGACAGGAAGGTGGATTGATGGTTTCCAGACTAAGCTGGTATGGAAAATAGAAACACACTGCAGCTGTAAAGGCTCACAATTCTGGTTTCTGCATCAAGAAAAAAAAAGTAATTCAGATAGCTTTTTCCTATTTCTGTTTGATGCAGAATGTCAATCCCCTCCTTTTATATGGACTAAGGCAACAAAATATACTTTTCATAGTTTTAAATTATAATGTAATAATTATAAGAATACTAATAATCATAACATTCTTATATATAATATATAAATTGGATTTTCCAAACCGTTCTAACCATGCAGTAAGTGTGAGTAAATGACACACATGTTGTAAGTGTCTACAGATTTCTTCACCTTCCAGTAAGCTGAAATATTTTTAAGTAAACTTGTTCCTCAACACTCTATGAAACTGGTCTTGCGAGTGGAGAGAAGGGAGCAAAAATCATTTATGTAGCATTTTCTGAGGTCATGTGTATCGAGGCATAGGGATTAAACATCATTATCCAGAATCAAGATCAATACCAAACAAACTGCTGGACCTCTATTCCCCACCATCTATTTACAACTGGCCTCGTAGAGCTCCATCATCTGGAATACATTGAAGTTAAAATGGAAACAGTTTTGTTGGCCAAGAAACAAATGGACCACACTCAACTTTGCAATCAGCAGAATCACAAACAAACAAATCATATTGTTCTGGCCACGTAGCTATTCACATACATATAGGCTCTTATAAAAATAAAAAATAAAAATAACACTTGGATGCTGTGCTTGTCCTATCATCTCCTCTCCTCAGCTCTGTAATCCTCTTATCACAGAAAGTTTCCATCTCAAGAGGCTTAACTCCTCAGCTGTAGTGATGACTCGGATCAAGACATAATTAACTGTACTACGTGTTTGCCTCAAAAGAAAATTCTGCTCTGCTAGCAGATTAAGCCCACTTTGACTGGGGCAGGGAATAAATCCTGCATAATTTAATTAAGTCTTGTTTGCATAAGATTCCTTGTCAGAGATGAGAACAGAAACGCCCTAACTCAAGTCTGTAAAGACATTACAGTGTAAATCAAGTGTTTTAGCCACACAGTGACTAGTGTTACTCTTAATTTCAAACAATCAGAAGGGTGTACGAGACAAACATCTTGAGAGGGAGAAAAGAGACAGTTCTGAAAAAGACATTGCAAACAGTGAACCGGCTGCTGAAGTTATCTTCCCATGGTATTCAGTTGATGTGTATGTCCTTTTCTTAATCAAAATAAAACTTAATTACTTGCTGACAACTGGATTCCTGAAGGTTTACAACATGGTCATTAACAGGCCCGTCTGCAACCGTGACCATCATTTATGTTTGAAAGTTTATGTGAGGGTTTGTGAGCGAATGCATTTATGTCCCAAACAAGAAAAGGGGTGTTTAACTGTGTAGAAGTGGTGAAGCAGCAGCTATATGGTAAAGAAACAGATAAAAATCGGGATAAACAACAAGAATAAAAAAAAAAGTTAAATGGAGCAGTTAATCAATCCAGAAACACAATGCATGCAAACTCTAAGACCAGTGAAATTTCCAAAAGTTTATACATTTATTGGTAGGGATCATTTCATGTTGCAACTTGAAAATAGAAAACTTTGTCTGGCTCATATGGATGACCACTTCTATGAAGTCAAAGAAAAAAAAAAAAAAAAAAAAAAGCAAGAAGAGATAGCGAGTAATTTTTTCAAAATCAGTAAATACTAAAACTGAATTGTTTAGTTTTGGCCAAAACATTTAAAATGTTTGCCCAAAATGATGATTTCATCTTTAAAATGATTACTTGCGTTGATGACAAACATCTTTTACTACTGTGACAGATCAGAAATGGAGTTTGATAACTGTGAAGCTACTTCTCATATCTTGCCCAGAAATACCCATAAATCATTCACCAATAAATTAAATCATAAGCTGAAGGTTATTCAGGAGCAAAATTATTAATTACTTCTAAACTCATCTCAAAATCCTTTATTCTGTTTTATAATTTAAGTACCTCTAAATCTTGAACAAGTCAGAGATTCCTGTATTGATTGCAATTAATAATTCTCCTTTGTACCCCGCTACATAAAGTAAAGGAGTATATCTGTGCTTGTCCTGGCCTTCAACATTCCATCAGATGAGTGGTATTTCACACAGGCCGCCTCCCTGAGTATTTCATAGTTGGCGTTGCTCTAGGATAGCATTACTGCCGTGTGCAGGGGGCGGAGGAGTCTGAAGTGTTGTGCGGGGGCTCAGACAGAAATGACTCAAGCCCCAGTTTTGCTCCTCAGACACGCTGCACTCGTCTGAGGGATCAAACTTGAGAACTATTTCAAGTGAATGTGGACTTGAAGCCATTTCTTCGGGATCTTTGCATTGCAACATGTGCAGCAAGCCCATTTTCTGCAGCTGTTAACGTGTGGTGAGGGAATCTGTAGAACATGTACTTTTTTGAGGACTAAAATGCAGTGTTTTGCATGGGTATATCATTTATCTCTGTTTTGCATGCATTTTATTATTACTTTTTCCTCGAACCTGCATGAGAATGTTTACATCTTAACAGGTGATATCAAACACGACTCTATATAACAGAAATGCAGACTTAAATTATATTGATTTGATGTATTAAAACATTTCATTTAATCAAATTTGTGGCATTTTTATTTTATTACGTTTCATAGTGAACAAGTTTTTCTTTGTAGATTTTTTTTAACAAATTAGGGTTTTTAGCACCCAAAAAAACAAACGAATTGTAAAACAGGAAGTTATTTAACCCCATAAAGATGTGTACAAGTAAGGATTCAGCAATGAGTCAATTACTGTAGGTGGTCAAAAATGATGGCCATTTGTTTTCCAAATTTGAAAAACTTTTAAAGACTTAAACTGCCAAACCCTAAGAGTTATAGAGGGGCCATTTCTCAATTATTCAGTTTGTTCTGCTTTAAGCAGTGACTTTAACAACTTCATGCATTTTGCATGAGGGAAAGGAACAGTGTCGTGTCAGCTCTTTTGCTTAACTAAAGCATGTATCGACTTTCTCATGAGCAATGCCTCAACATATCTTCCTCCCCCTCTCACCAGATGCGGTTCAACAATGGCTTCAGTGGAAGAGTAGCATCCCCGTGCTGAAGACCTTTCCATGTGCACAATGAGTGCATGTGCTTGCAGAAATTCACACCTGCGGAGGTGGTTGCTGAGTGCTCTGTTGCTCCTGGCTGCTCTGCAGCCCTCGAGAGCTGACTGTCCCAAATCATGCGTCTGCCACGTTCCTGCGGAAGTGCACTGCACCTTCAGATACCTAACTGCAGTACCTGACTGTTTCCCACCAGCTGTGGAAAGAATTAACCTCGGGTAAGTGTAGAAAATTGCACTGCGTACTTTCAGGGAAGAATAATTACACCACGTATTACATTTCAACCCTAGAGAACAAGCAGTCATAACACCAAAATTACAAAGAAACTACTGTTAGCTACCTCACTTATAAAGGCGGAGGCACTGGAAGTAGAAACAGGAACTTTTTATACTTATATAAATGTTTAGATTTCCCAGAAGTATGTTGACTGTTCGCAGAACTTGAACTTAAAATTGAGATAACGTTTCACCCTTTCGGAGGACATATTTTGGTCTCTTCGATAGAGCAAAGGAGCATGCAGGGGCTGGTATAAAAATGTCCAATTGCCTCATCCAAACTTGTCTGACTTATCTATACAGTTTTTTGTTTTATTTTATTGATGATGATAAGGATTTAAGACCTTGCTTTAGCTTTAAAAGTAAGATGATAGACATCAGCTGTTCTCACCGGTGTCACGTTTTAACCTGATGAGACCTCCTTTTAAATTGTTACTTGAATTTAATGAGCATCAAAGTAGGAGGTGAAGAACATACATTTTGACTTAGCTTTGGCAGATATACACAAGTTTAATCAGCTATTTCGGCTGTATAATAATTCCCTCAGATCTAAAGTTAAGTTATGGCTTCCTTGGGCAGAGTATAGCCACTGTTATTAGTAACACCTGTGTTTTGTCAGTTATGACAAGTTGATACATGATTGAAAGTGAAAAATAGCTATCCTGTTCTCCCCTCAAATGAATCTGAAGATGATTTTGAGCATTCTCATACCCTCTGGGTTCTGTATCTTGTACAGTCTTGTCTTATATTTCCTGTTTGAGAAGTAAAACGTGGATAATTTACAATCAAACAACTCATGTGAGGATTCAAACCCCAAATACCTTACTTTTATTAATGGATAAAACTAAACTGCTGTGTGTTCATCAATCTTGTTTTAGAGATACAAAATTCATCAAAAGTTAGTAACAAATAACTTCGACATATGTTTACAAGAAATCAGTGATTTCAAAGAAGTTGATACTTGAATAAATCATCTTCAATCACAATTCAGCAACAAGTTCTGATAGGTGAGCAATGCTGGTTGATTCTAGGGCTGTTTTTATTCATTCCTCTAAAAGGTCTCTTCTTATTACTATATATGGTGAAATTATGAGAATTAAAGTTATAAATTGTTAAACTCCAAGGATAACCACAGTAATAGAGATTATCAGATATGTGATACCACTCTTTCATTTTGTGTTATTAGCTACAACAGTATAACTGCCCTGAGGGAGAGCGATCTTTCAGGCTTTGAGAAGCTGGAGCTGTTAATGTTGCACAGCAACACTATACACAGAATCGAAGACAGAGCTTTCCAAAACCTCAAGTTGTTACAGGTAATGACAAGCTTTAATAACACAATTTCAGAGCTTCTTTAAATTATGATAATGTGAGAAACACCATTGATACTTTTCAAGCAAACATTCTGAGATCAAAACTTACTTTCTCTAAAGATACTTTTAAATGTACAGTCTGAAAGTCCCAGTTTCTTTGTTTAATTTATTTTATTTTGCTTAATCCACTTTACTCACATTGTTCAAACAAAATCATTTTTGCTTTACATTTGCTTTTTGATTGACATCAGTTCAGAAATATTTATCCTAATGTATAAGTATGAAGCAACTATACAACAATGACAAGCAGTTTAACACAGTCCAGCACATCTGCTTCACAAAACACAGATGTGCAAAATGGATTTATTTCAAATCCTCTTCGACACACTTTATCAAGCACCACAAGCTTCAGAGAGAATCTGTTACTGCAGGGCTTTTCTGTTGATCATAAGGCGTTCCACTTTTATTTACTTAGTATCCTGACGATCTGAAGATCATTTGTACTTTTTCTGAAAATAACAGCCGTTTGAAGATTATCAATAACACTTTTGTGCGTTTACATCAGAGTCTTAAATCATTACTGTGTGACAAACTTTGCTCTCACAGGTCCTGAAACTGTCACACAACAGATTGAAGGAAATCAACAAAGAGACCTTCAAAGGGCTGGACAGTCTGCTGAGACTCCACATAGACCACAACCACATTGAGTTTATCAACCCAGAGGCTTTTTATGGCCTGACAAATTTGCAGATGATCAATTTGGAGGGCAACCGCCTTCAGCAGCTCCACAAAGACACATTCATCACGTTGAGACACAGCCAGGTTTTCAGGTTGTCCTCAGTAAAAACCATCTACCTGTCAGACAACTTCCTAACCGCTCTGCCAGCAGATATTTTCTCAGGCTGCAGCCAGTTGGAGAATGTCTTCCTCCATGGCAACGCCTGGTTGTGTGATTGCCATATGGAGTGGTTTTCCATGTGGGCACAAAGAAACACAGGTGAGTGGTCCATCTGTATTTCTACATTTGGAGAAATGTTGGGTTGTAATTTGTTTATAAGCTTCAGGAAAGTCTCCTTTGTGAACTTTGAAAATGTGTTTCTGGCCAGAACTTCAGTCATATGTTTTTCTCCTTAAAACTAGTGGCACAGGAGGTTTTACTTCCAGAAAGCAAGACATATCCAAGAGATACATATCAATCTTAGCAGAGAAAACATTGGAGTCAGCACTCATTTTTGTTTCATCATAGAGGCTGCAGAAATCTCAAATACCTACAAAAAAAAAAAAAGAGAACATACTTTTTTATTTTTGCTTGTGACTTGGCTCTTACAAAAGTCAATTAGGAAATCACACTTTTAGCGGTTATGATCATCTTTTTGGTTCACATGTTTTAATGTCAAATATCAATTTAGTTTGCCTATAATAAGGAAACTGTAAAGGTTCTCTCTCCATGCCGCCAAACATACACTCTAACACTTGTTAATCATTTCCAGGTGTGCTGAAATGCAAGCGAGACAGGGGCAATCCAAGAGGCCAGCTGTGTCCTGTTTGCACAAATCCTGTCTCTTACCAGAATAGACCACTAGCCCTGCTCCACAGTGATGCATTTACTTGTTCTAAACCCTGGATCGAACCTCAGCTAAAGCAGAAAAACATTAGCTTGGAGGAGGGGGATTTTACTCCAGTCTCTCCCAAGGACTTCATTGCTCCCTTAGGCTCCATCCAAATGAATCTAACTGATGAGTTCTACAATGATGCCAGTCTGCTCTGCACTGTTCAGAGGCCCACTGCATTTGAGAACCTAACGCTGACCTCAGAGGTGGAAGAAGGACACAGTGTCAGTGTCCTTACCACAACCATCATTACGTATTTGGTGTGTAACATTGACTATGAACACATTCAACGCTTGTGGAAAATCCTGGCCTCCCATAGTGACTCTCCCATGTGGCTTGAAAGAGGTTTAATGTTGGCAAGAACACCAGAAATGGTGTATAGATACAGCCAGTTAAACGATAAAAAGGAGGGATCTGTCACAAACGTCGAAGCTGATATTAAAGCCTCTCCTGCTTGGCTAATGCAAGGGGAAATAAGCCTCCAACTTGACCGAACTACGACTACCTTTTCCACCCTGCACATCAAATACCAGTCTGAGGTCAACCTACGTGTGGAAAGTACACCATCTAAAAGGGGCCACTATTCCTGGACCATGATCAAAAGAGACAATCAAATCAAGACTGAGTACACTGTGATCACAGGTGGGGATTCCTGGCTTTTACTCCTGTTAATCTAGAAGATTATCAATGTTACCTTCAAAACAGGCTATATCCATTTATAAATTATTTCTTATTACATGCATTTTATCAGTACTACGATTAACACAACATGGTGGATTGCAATAGAAATTGGATCCATTTATTTTTCAATTTGAATTCAATTTCAATTAATTTAGTTGAATGAATTATTACATTTTTTTAATGATAATTTCTCCACATAGGTGGTGTGGCACAGTTGAGCTGCCAAATTCAGGGTGAGCCAAAGCCTCTGATGGAGTGGATTTTACCAGATGGAAGTAAGGTCAGAGCACCATATTCCAGTGAGGACGGGAGGATCATAATCACTGCTGAAGGGAAGCTATCACTTCGCAGAGCGGTTTCTTCTGATGCCGGACTGTACTGGTGCATCGCAACAAACTACCTGGATGCAGATATCCTCATATTTCGAGTCACAGTTCTTTCTCCTGATGTGGAAGAGGTTGAGGTTAACGGTCTTCAACTGTCAAAGTCACTCGGGGAAAATCTGATATTGGACTGCAGCTCAACAGGAAGTCCTGTGGCTTCAGTCACCTGGATCCTCCCAGACCAATCAGTAATGGACAAGTCTCAAGGGAACAGAAATGTTTTCGAGAATGGAACTCTGTTCATCAAAGGCCTCACAGCTAGGGATCGGGGATTTTATAGGTGTTTGGTTGCTAATCACCTGGGAGTTGACCTTCTTGTGTCTCAGGTGACACTGAATGAAAAAACCCTTGAGGCTGAGACTTCATTGGACAGTGAGGGATCTGGGATGGTGATGGATGTCAAGATAAATTCTAACTTTGGAGAAAAAACGCTCAATATCGATGAAAATCTCTCCACCAATCCTGCTGACAGAACTACTCAGGAATTCAGGACTGTAACCTCAGATCGGCCTTTCCCTAGATCCAGATTGGGGGGCAGAGGTAGTTCAGGGGTTAGATTTGCACAGAAAAGGAGAGGGGCAGCTCGCAACAGACACATTTGGAATAACAGAACCTTCGATAAAGCTTCCAGGACCGTGGATCCAGAGAAATTTGCTGAATTTGTGAAAAAAGCCAGGCATGGATCAAGATTAAAAAACGGCAAAGAGAATAAACAAGTCATATATGAAAACCAAAACAATGAATCACACTCTAGTGATAATGACATTGGCTCTGGTGATTTTCACAATGAAGAACATCCTGTTGTAGTACAGAGGATGGTAGAACCAACTAAAGAAACATTCACAGAACAAAGTAGTCACATTCAGTCAAATAGAATAAAAGAAAATCAAAGCTCACCAACAGCAGAGGCGTACATGCAGTCAGATTCTACATCAGTGAAGTCCATTTTCTCTGGCATGCCAAATCCAATTGAAACAACAGAGTTTTATGTCATTGAAAAAACCAGCAATGCCCCACTAAATATACAGCCAGTCACGCTACAACTGACTGTGACAGACACTGAACAAGAGTCTCCGCTTAAGTTTTCAGTTGAACCTGCTGCAGAGACAAAGCCATCCACTGGTGTAGTGTTTCCTTTAACTACAGACCCCAATGTTTCTCCAGTGAGAAATGAGCCAGGTCCAATAGATCTTTTCCACCACACAGACCCTGAAAGCCAGACCACATTCACAGCGATCACCACTACAGAGCGACAGGAGGACGAGATCACCTTTCACACTACACAAACAATAAAATCCCCACACTTGTCCTCAGGATCCACAATCATCTCCCGGCAGAAGATCCATTTGATCCCAAACAGCAGAGGAACTGGTGGCAGGCGGATCTTCAAAGGTCGCAGGAGGATAATCAAACCTAACAGGATCACTGACATACGCTCCTTCATCAGTCGACTTAAACAGCCGTCTTTGACGAAAGGTGGAAATACAACTGTGCCATTTCAGACTGAGCTGACAACGGGTAAGACAGCTCTTTCTTACTGCCCACTATGATTCAGTTAGGGCTGCATGTTCAGTGAATGACTGATCTCTCTATCGTATATTCATTTTTTTAAATGTGCATATTTTCTTCTTTTCTCAGATTCTGACTCTGATAAAAACAAGAAGACGATGGCAAACACTAAGTTGCACGTCGTCACACCCACAGCTTTTTCCAGTTTTCTAATCAAAACAGAGGCGCCTGCATCTACACTAAAATCTACAGCTTCTTCCACCAATCGTCACAACACACCATCTGCTCCCTTGGGTAATACTGAGTCTACATCAGAGCTCTCTGTTGAGTACATAACATCTGCCGACGGCCCTGAAATCGATCCTACAGTTGATACACTTTTCACATTGAGTGAAAAACCATCATTAACTTCTACGACTACAACTGCATCTAAGATTATTCGCGGAAGAATTCCATGGAAGAGGCTGTTTCAAGGAAAAGAAAGGGAGAAAATACTTAATAGATTAAAGAGGCCGTCCTCTCTGGCAAAAATCTCAACCAGTCCAGTTGCAGCCCAGACTTTGACTACTGCTATGCCCACCAAGAAACCAATTTCAATTTCCGAGGCAGAAACAAGATCCACTCCACCATCTGTACAAAGGCAGAGCAAGGAGGATTCATCACATGATGACTATGGAGGTTTAGCTTATGCAGAATTTGAATTTACAACAGCGGAACCCAACTTTCAATACTTAATCACAACAAGTTCATCACATTATCCGAAGTCTCTCGCCACAGATGAAACACCTAAAGTGTTACAGACCTTGGTCCCTCCACCTACTGTAAAACCACATTCTGTTGAAATTCCTGATGATGGCTTCTCAGGTTCTGGAAAAATACCTGATGATTTTCTTGTTATCAGACAGAAACCTGCTAAGACAAGAGGAAGACAGGGGCAAAGAATTCATCCTTTCCAGGGAAGGAGGCCTTTTAGGAAACCTGGAAGTACTAAAACTATTCCTACCACCACAACCACAGTTTCAACCACAGAGGAAACATCTATGGCAACTACAATGAAAGCAACAACACAGTTCCAAGACAGTTCACTGCATACATCATCTAGTGCTGTTTCCATTGACCAAACATCAGGGGAAAAAGACTTAGAAGACAAGACATTGAGCAGTTTAATGACCTACTCCACCACCGAGACTCCTATCATTGTGTCAACTTCTTATTACCCAACTACTTCATCTATATCAGTTACCACAAAACAACCTTACACAATGGCCCAAAAAGGAATGTACAGTAATATAAGACCGTCAATACAGAGGAAGAATGATTACACTACTCGCAGGCCCCTATTGAGGAGAATAAGACCTACAGCACAAAGCAGTGTTGTGAGAGGCAGTGCAGATACAGGCTTTGAGTTTCACACGATGACCATCTTCACAGATGAGCAAGGGCACAACACACATGATTCATACAACAAAGGAATGCATAATCCTCGTGCTTTTGATAAAGTCCCTGACAATACATGGACCACAGCTAGTACTCCTGGGTTTGAACTGACGACAAAGGCCATGACCAGTAAGCCCAGGATAGTGGGTGGAAATGCAGCTAGCTTTACTGTTTTGTCCAACTCAGATGCTTTCTTGCCATGTGAGGCTGTCGGAAATCCACAACCAATCATAACATGGAAACGCTTCTCCTCAAACACAGGTAACATAAATTCAATTATTTATTTTGTTTTTTAAAAATCTTCCAGGTGAATAGTTAATTCATCTTTCAATAAGAATGCATGCAATATTTGTTCAGAACACATTACATAAAAATGTATTTCAGTCCCATGCAAAGAAACGGTGGACTGTCTGAGATTTAAAAATATACATTGACCAGTTTCACATTATAACTCAGATATGATGAAATACCTTATTGGACAGTTGTTTGAAAAAGGAACTTTAGATGTTTGTATGTAGCAGAAGCCTGAAAAATATTCAGATTATATAACTCTTCAAGTTTAATAGTTATTTGTGTGTGTTTATGTCTTTCTCCATCATTTAGGAAACACAATGACCATTATTGGAAGGATGGGCAAGTTTGAGGTGCTGAGCAATGGCACGCTGTCCATCCAGAATGCCAACGTGAAGGACCGTGGTCAGTATATTTGCCTTGCCGAGAACGATCATGGATCAGACAAACTTCTCATCACCCTTTCTGTAGTAGCTTACCCCTCACGTATTTTGGAGCCAAAAATGAGGGATATGAAATCTCACTCAGGAAAGACAGTGGCAATGAAATGCAAAGCTGAGGGTCGGCCCATGCCGGTGATTTCCTGGATTTTAGCTAATCGGACCCAAGTCAGGGGGCAGACCACAGAGAAGGAGAGGGTCTCTGTATCTTCTGAAGGGACTCTAATTATTGAGAATGTGTCTGTATATGATAGAGGTTATTACAAATGCATCGCCAGTAATCCTGCTGGAGCTGATACCATTACAGTCCGACTACAGGTGGTGGCAGCTCCACCAGGCATTGTGGAGGAAAAACGTCAGTTGCTAAAAGCAAGTTTGAGAGAAAACTTGTGGCTACCTTGCACCGGCCACGGCAACCCTCATCCAGCTATTCACTGGGCCCTTCATGATGGAGAAATACTCAAATTTAACAGACAGGCCAGTGACAAAAGGATGTCTGTGTATGAAAATGGAACTCTTCTTATAAAACACGTGGCTTCAACAGACAGTGGAAAATATGAATGTATTGCTACCAGCTCTACGGGTTCAGAACGAAGAGTAGTGACTCTGACAGTAAAGACACAAGAGTCTGCGCCTCGGATTGTTGAAACATCTGGATCCATGACAGAATTATCTTACGGGGATCAGTTGAGGCTAAACTGTTCAGCAACAGGAGATCCCAAGCCAAGAATCATATGGAGGCTGCCTTCTAAAGCTGTTGTTGATCAATGGCACAGGTGAAAATACTTTAAGTGCATTGAATAAAACAAAAAAATTATTCAGAGCAATAATATATTTTTTTAGATTCTTCAAAACAGTATCTTTGACAGAAATAGAAATCTATATGATTAGTATTTTGTTTTAATTTTGACATCTTACTTATTTTACTTTATTTGTGCTCTTTCAATATTCTACACAATGAAACTGATTGATCAGATTAGAATTTAAATAAAGAATTTTTAATTAAAGCCTTAAAAATATTATGAGAGAATTTTGTTTGATGTGCCTCTTATTTTCTGTCATGCATTTTCAGGATGGGCAGTCGAATTCAGGTACTGGATAACGGTACTCTCATCGTTAATACGGTGAGTGATAAAGATGCTGGAGACTATATTTGTGTGGCAAGAAGCATGATTGAAGATGATCTTCAGCTTATGAGAGTCAGCGTATCAATGAAGCCAGCCAAAATAGAGCCTAAACTCTATGAGAGGACGAAGGTGCCCTATGGTAATGACTTGAAAGTTGACTGTAAAGCCTCTGGATTACCAAAGCCAGAGATCTCCTGGGGTCTACCAGATGGTACAGTGGTCAACAGTGCTTGGCAAGCTGATGCTAGCCATGGAGGAGGACGAGCACGACGCTATACTCTGTTTGAAAATGGAACACTTTACCTAAACCAGGTACACCACTGCATTACCTATATGCTTGAATGCAATTTACAAAAATAGATTTAAGTCTAACTATAATTTTGTGTGTCTTTAGGTTGGAATATCAGAGGAAGGAGACTACACCTGCTATGCGGAAAACCAGGTGGGAAAAGATGAAATGCACGTACATATCACTGTGGTGACATCTCCCCCCAGAATACATCCAACTAGCAAGACCTATGCAAGGGTGAAGCCTGGAAATAACATTCGTTTTGACTGTGAAGTGTTTGGGGAGCCCAAGCCCAAGATCTTGTGGATGCTTCCGTCTAATGATGTAATCGCAGCATCAAATGAGCGTTACCTAATGCACGTCAATGGTTCTCTGGATATTAGAGATGTGAAACTTGATGATGCTGGGGAGTATGTTTGCATGGCTCGTAATCCTGGAGGAGAAAAAAGAAAAAAATATAAATTGGACATAGATGGGAATCCACCATTGATCAATGGCTATCGACAGAATAGAACTGTGATTAAAGATACTGCTCCTAAACACTCCAGGAAGCTTATAGACTGCAATGCTGTGGGTCATCCTACTCCAGTCATCACATGGATTATGCCTGATAACATCTTTCTTCAAGCGCCGTATTTTGGCAGCAGGATTACCGTTCATCACAATGGAACGTTGGAGATACGCAACGTACGACCTACAGATACAGCAGAATTCATTTGCTTGGCAAGAAATGATGGGGGTGAAGCAGTACTGGTAGTACAGCTGGAGGTTACCAGCATGCTCCGAAGGCCAATCTTCAAGAACCCTTTTAATGAACGCATTGTATCTGGGACTGGGAAAACAACTGTTTTGAATTGCTCTGCCAGTGGGAACCCATTCCCAGAGATTATTTGGATTCTGCCAAATGGAACACGATTTATTAGTGGCTCAAGCAATGGATCTCGCCACCAGTTCGGCAATGATGGAACTTTAGTCATCTACAACTCTCAGAAAGCAGATTCTGGGAAGTACCGTTGTGGTGCCAAGAATTATCTGGGCTATATTGAAAAAGTAATCATTTTGAATATCGGGCAAAAGCCTTACATCCTTACAAGACCCAAGAGCATCATACGCAGCCTGGCTGGGGAAGTCCTGTCCCTTCATTGCTTATCTGATGGAAGTCCACGGCCAGGGATCATTTGGACTGTTCCTAGTGGCCAATCACTTACACAGCTTGAAGTACTTGGGAGGTATCGACTGCTACAGAATGGCACCCTAGTTATTCAGGATACTATGCCGAATGATCAAGGAAACTACATCTGTAGGGCTCGTAACGATGTTGGTGAGGCAGTGCTCACTGTCCCTGTTAGTATCACAGCTTACCCGCCACGGATAACTTCAGGGCCCCCTCAGAGTGTGAGGGTAATATCTGGAACACCTATCCAGCTCAAATGCGCTGCCTCTGGGATTCCAAAACCAGAGATCACCTGGGAGCTTCCCAGTCATTCAGCTCTTTCAGCAGCAGAACAGGGACTGCTTCACCCTCAGGGTACACTAATCATCCAGAGGCCCACATCATCAGACTCTGGTGCATACAAGTGTCTGGCCAAGAACAACGTTGGTACAGACTCCAAGATCACATATGTACGTGTACTTTGAGAAAAGATGGCATATCCTCATAATAATTGTTACGCTGCTTTGTACCTTGCCTTACACATGAACTTGAAAGGAATAAGGCTTTTTGGTCATCTCTAAGATGTCACAGATCCAAAATTAAAAAATGAATTACAAGAGGATGGAATGGAAAAAGAATTTCAATAGGAAATGTGGATTTTTGTAAAACTGAAGACAGCCTGTTGTGTGTCAGAGATGTGATTGTAAAGATGTAACTAAGTTTCTCAAAATGCGCTGGTGGTTCAAAGTTGGGTCATTTGACATGGGGGAAAAAGGGCTGACCAAATACTGAGCGTCGCTTGAAAGACAAAAAATACTATTGCAGCAAATACAGACAGGAAGAGAAAGGAAGTGCTACAAATTATTCAGAAGAACAACAGGGACCATATGAAGTTTCAGTTCATTTAAAAGTATATTTAAAAGACAATATATATGTATTTTACATCATTGTTGCAAAATATCTTTCAAGGGCAAGTTATTGAAGTTTGCTGAGTGTAAAAATATATATTAAGCTTGTCTTACACTGGAGACAAATCTGTGTGGACAGAACTACACTTTCATACCAGACTCAGATTCCTCTATTGTTTTTTTGTTATTTCATGTCATTTTAAAGCAGAGTTGTTTATGTATGGTGGCATCACAATAAAAAGTTACACAATGATACATCAATCTGTTGCGTTACAAGCAAAATATTACCATAATGAAGTCATGAACCCGGTTTTTCACAATACATTATACACACAATAGGTAGTGAACATTGTTGAAATTATTGATTTTAAAATGTCACTAATGTCTCAAAGTCATTTAAGTTTTACACATTTTATATGCTAGATGTCTAGTAACTGGAGCCTGAAGGTGAAGGTAATTATCCTGTAGTACCTAGAATCAGGAAAAATGTATAGGTCTGACTGAGGTTCAAATCTTCTGGGTGGTGGTTTCCAGCTGTGAAAATAGTTATTCACCCATAATGTTTTGTGTTCAGCTCCCAGAGGAGAGCTTTTGATTTTTTGGGATGATTGTGTGCTAACACTGACCTCTGCAAATTCATGGGAGAGATAAAGACAAAGGGAGAATTGTTTGTTATTCAAATGGGTTTACATTGCTGCTCAAAATATTCAATGAAATAAAAATGAATCTCACACATGACCGCAAAAAAATCAATTAATGAAATAGTCCACTTTTTTTTTTGTTTTGTTGACTGTCAAAGAAGATGAGTCAAAGAAAAAGAATTAGTTCCAGCCACTTAGCCATCAAACAGACCCTCACTTCTTTTTTCTTAAACAGCTGGAAGCAGTTTCACATAAAAAATGTACCAGTTGTGTTTAAGGATGCACCTTGCCCCGTACAAGACCTAATAAATAATACTTTGGCTGTACTCTTTAGTTGAAAAGAGAAAACCTTAAGTTAATAAGATTATTTGAAATTGCATTTGACCAAGGGAATTTTGTTTATGTTGTTGTTGTTTATATAGCTGGTGGTAGTATCTGGAAATGGTCATGGCTGAAATATAATATCAGACTCGTGCTGCTAATGGAAGATGAAAACCACCTTTAAACGCAGCCATTAAGCAGTACATAATTTAACTTTTGTCCATTTCATTTCATCACTTTGTAGCTGTTTTTTTATGGAAACTCAAGAGAGGTCAGTCGTTATTTCTCAAGTGTGCGTTCCAATAAATCAGTATTTTAGGTCTTAGGAAAAATAATCTTTCTTTTTCTAAGTTTAGAGCCATTCCAGAGCTGTGATATGACCCAAGCAAATATGGGGGAAGAGGGAATTGCCCTCCATAAACTCTGGAATGCTGGCTACTTGTTCCATGATTTGAAAGAAAAGTGTTTTCATATGTGAGTTAGGAGACAATCAAGCAAATCAATACAGTTAAAAAGCATCATGTGGCCATACAGTGAAGAGGTTTATTATTCTCAACATGTGTTCGCTTTAAATAGCGTAACATTTATTTGCTCAGTTCTGCTTTTTTTGTGGTTCATGTTTATGAAGGGATGGAGTTTGCACAACCTCGACATGGGAATCAATGAGGATTTGAAACATATTTTTCCAATCTGCCTCTTTTCTTTTGGATGTTTAAAAGTGCACAGCAAAAGACAAGCTGCTTTCCAGCCAAGAACTGCTGCAAGCATGCTCCTGCACACTGGCAGTTCCTCCTCCCCAGGCATTAAAGGAAATTCATATATAGTTTGTATTGCCATACATTAGCTTTCAGGGTGGTCAGTTTGTTTAGTTGATATTTAGAGTAACAGCTGGTACAAACTCTTGTCCTTGAATTTTCATTGGCTCATTATCGCTATGTCATATAGGAAAGGAAATGTGCCTGTTTCCTTCATCCATCTACAACAAATAAGACTTTTTTGCCAATTTTCCATGGCCAGTGACATAGTTTTAAAAGAGCAACGATTCCGTCTGCTGTACTGGGTGGTATTTTTGTAAGTCTTTATATGACATTTTACCTCATTGCCATTATCACAGCACAGATAGAGCACCTCTAATCATGTACAGGCCCTGGGATGCAAAACATTTATCCAGTGAATTAATTAATAGATGGTCTGACTGAATACACAGATGGCCTTCATTTATCACATGCACTCTTATTGAAAAATCATTTAAATTAGAACTCCTAGTTTAAAGGTGTCACAAAAGAGCAAGTTAAGAAAAAGAAGAAAGGAAGAGTTAAGAGTTTAAAGACCAGCCAGTAAAAGGAAACCAGAGGAAAGTGAGACATACTTTTGGTCTGTGGTATGAATTCCATGCTTAACATAAGACGCAAAAAGCCTGAACCTGGAAATGGAGGTCTCAGGAGAGAAATTATTTTTCTCTGACAATTGATTTTTCCTTTTTTCAATCTCAGATTTGTCTGCTCAAATCAAATGCATGAGGAAATTTATTTTTTTTAAAATCTTTTCTCTCAGTCGCAAACACGGACTTGCGAAGGCACACAAACATTTGATCATATGAAAGATCGGCATTTCTGTCAGTAACCGTGATCTCCTGGAATTTCACACCAGCGCTGCAGAATCCACACCTCCCCGCTTTACCCACAAGTTGCATCAATCCATCATTGCACCTCTCTTCAAGATCGGATGTGTCACTCTCTGATGGGTCGGAGAGCCCTTATCTTTCTGTTTTACCCCAAGCAATTTTTCTTTATGTGAGTAATAGCCAATTGAAATGCATCTATAACAATATTAATACCTTGTGTAATACCATATTTATGTAATACTGCTAAATTCCTCAATGACTGTTCACCTTATAATCTTGTTATCATGTTTATATTGCATATATTTCATATTTTCTATTCACACTTTCCTATTTTACACTGTTTTTGGTGGCTCTAATGTCGTTATACTACATATAATGACAATACAGGCATTCTGATTCTGATTCTGATTCTGTAAGACAAATCTACACATGGTTGTGAAAAAAAGACTGTTGTGAAGCAGTCCTGTATTTTTGTAGTCAGAACTCCCCTCATGTTTTTGGAAATAACGTTTTATTTACAACTCTGCAGTAAATCCACTGAGTAATTTAGATGCAGTCTGGAGGAACTGACACAGACAGGAAAGAAAAAAGACGAACACCTTTAAATAAAAACACAGACTGTGGCATAAGCCTTTCCTTTGGAAGGTTCAGTTCTCCAATCGCATGTTGTCTAAACACAATAAAAACCAGGGACGCTCAGATTTTACTGCTAAGCATCCCAAAGCTATCAATGATTTTGCTAAATTAAATTACTGGACAGGACGACAGACATTTTGAATTAAATTATTGTTTATAAGACAGTATCCTGGAACTTTAGTGGTGTTTACTGGCAGGAAACCATCAGATGGCACCAGTGTTCCAGTAGTCACATTCTGTTGTGTAAATCCAAAGAGGAAATCGACAAAGTACACAACAAATAGGATTTAAATTTGAAATCCCACAAAAAAAAGAGAAAACTAAAGTAACCCAGTATCCAAGAAACCCACACAACAAAACACATATGGTGTCATTCTGTTGAACATGTAACAAGACTGAGAGGTTTGGTTTTATAATACATCATTTAGCTCACCTGCTGTGGCTTGTCTGCCTTACATAAACGGTAACCTCAGTACGATGAGATCACGGGAAAAACACACCCGCACAGCTCTGAGTTCAGCAGCTGCTACTGAAGTCATGTAGACCACTTGGATCATAAAAGTTTCTCTAGACATTCCCAAAAGCCTTTTATTGCTCTGCTTATGTAGTGTCCAAAGCACAAACAAAAACATTTGCGGGGCTGGCTTCATGTCAAATTCCCTGATGAAATACATATGTTGCATCTAACTTACCTTTTATTTGCTTCTCTCTTGGCCCAAAAATATCTTTGTGATTTAAAACTAAGATTGAAACCGCACACAATACGCTCATGACCTAAACATTTTGTTTCCATCATCTTCTCTGTCAATGAAATTGGCCTTTGTGGACCTATTATCCCGGCTATTGAGGTCACTGACTGAAGCTGAAACTTTTTGACCTGTCGCTTGGCCTGTCTGCTGCTCGCTGTGTGCAAACAGGACTCCGAAGAGCACACACAGACTTTCAAAAATGCCTGGCATCCCAGATTGGCCAGTCTCACAAAGAGAACTGCTGTTTTCCGATTCTCATGCCACAACTTCTCATCCTGGATAAACATTGACACCCGAGATGAAATGAGATCTAAAAAATGTCACACTACTGTTGACAGATAAAATTGTTAAAATATAAAAGAAACGGGGGAAAAAACATCAGTTAATACAAGGGGAAAGGGTTGACTACTGCAGATCTCTGAGCTAATCCTTTTTTTTAGCGTCTTATTGTTAAAATTTGGCAAGATCATTTTTGTTGCTTTTCTAAATAATTTCCATGATGTTTTATTGTTTGTTTTTGCTTTTACAAAAAAGCAAAAGCACTGTCTCCTCACAACAAGACGGTTCCCGGTTTAAGTTCCCGGGGGAACCGGGACCTTTCTGCGTGGGTTCTTTCTACGTTCTCTGACTTCCTCCCACCTTCCAAAAACATGCATTTTAGGTAATTGGACACTCCAAATTGACCCTAGGAGTCAAAGTGAGTGTGTTTTATCGAATTAAGTTCTATATAAGCTCTTTTACTAAATTAAATCTTCTAAATAATTAAATAAAGCAATTATATCATTGAAAAAACAAAAATATATCTAACCTGATTAACAATCACTTCAGTATAATAAAGATAATCTTTGCGCATATCATTATCTTTTTACTCACATAATGAGAAAAATTCTCTGTACATTGTGAAAAAGATTTTGTTGCATTTATGGAAAGATGAGTTGCACAAGCCAGGAAGTTTTCTGTGTGTCATCCACAGTGATGCATCTGCCAGACCTCAGAGATGAGTATTGATTTAGCAAGACTCAAATAAAAGCTAGTTACTAGGAAAACATCCATGTGAGCAGCAAACTGGAGCTGACCGTGATCATCTGCCAGTAGAAGCTAAAGCCCAGGAGCCAGTTGGAGCCTATGATGGAGCTGTGCTCGAGCCACTGTGTCTATTCAAGACATTTTGATCCAGGCGGCACACACGTCCATACTGGACACAGGAGGTTCATAGAAAAAGAAGGAATGCACTTAAGTCAGCCATAACCAATGTAGCACTGATCACACACCCCATGAAGAAATAAAACCAACAGCTGCACCAGGAGAGGAAAGTGAAGGTCAGAGAAGTTCTATTTAAAAAATGTAACTTGTGCTTTACACTCACGGTGCATGACGGTTATAATGTGGCCATCATTTACAAACGCTCGAAACCCTGTTGCTTGCTGTATGTTCAGTTCACAGCAATATTCCCTTCAATAAGAACAGCTTTCTCTGCATGGACAACCATATGGCAGGCAGACCTGCTGGAACCTACACAAAGCAGCACACCAGTAGGAGCTTAAGAAACCGCTGTCAAAGTAAAGTGTGGCCTACACATTTCAACTATATGAAGAGAAACAGATCTGAAAATGTGCCAGAGGAAATGTATACACTTAATCATACATACATAAACAGTTGCAAACAAACTGCAGGCCCTTAATGTTTTTCTACTTCCCTTTACAACACGAGAAGGTTCCACTCTTATGTGTTTCACCCATCAACATTAAGATGATTAATCTCTCTGGCAATTGGTCATGGACAGAGGTCAGGGTTTAGCCTTTTATCAGACCATTGTTACAGCTCCTAGTAGCTCAATCTTTTTTGTCGAACATCAGGGACTCCACTTTATGGTCATCACTACCACATACAGCTCTTCCAAATATTATTTTTGCTCATAGCAGGGTTGCTTAAAACAATACCCCACAGAGAGCAGTTTAAAAAAAAACAATAATCTTGTCTTTGCAAGCAAAAGAGCCACCATAAATTGACTTGTGGTCTGATCACTGGAAGAAAGTGAGAGAGGTAGTTAACAATGGAAACTGGAGGTGATGAAAGCCAACAGAAAAGGAAAGTATGTGTGTGTGGGAGGCATGGAAACACAGAGAAGGTCTGTGTGACACGCTACCTGTTTTTTTCTTCTCAAGTCTGAGATGGAGTTGACCTTCTATGTGTATGCAAACTCATATACATCTGCACTAGTCGCATTCAATATGCTGAGGACTTTGTGAGGGTGGCACGGTGGTCTGGACTGTAGACTCACAGCAAGTTTCCTGGTTTTAATCCATGGGGGCTTTTTTTGACTTTGCATTTTCTCTCAGTGTATGTGTGGCTCCATCCAGGCAGCCTCTCACAGGCCAAAATCAAAAATACCAGATTAACTAAAGACTCCAACTGGTGATAAGAGTGACTGTGTGTGTGTGTGTGGTTGTTCGTTTCTGTGATGTACTGGTGACCTGTCCAGGGTGTGGACAGCAATATCCCAATCACTAGGACATGCTCCAGCAAATGAATAAATGGTAAGTTGAAATGATTCAAAAAATTTAAACAAATTCAAACCAACACAAATTCAACAGAGCAAATAACAAGCTAGCCTGAGTTTTGCTTGCGTTTACTAAAGGAAAAACAGGAACATGGTACATTTGAATTTCAGTCTTTGGTCTTTTTACCAGCTATATATTTTTAAATACACAGAAATAGAGGTAGAAATAGAAGCTAGCCTTCCAGGAGAGGGCATGGCTGACATACCCCTGATCAGACTTTTATGAACAAATGTGATTTCGGACAGTTAGGAAATTGCTCTCAAACAGAAGTTTGAATACCTTTAAATTGAGCTTAAACTGTGCATGAGATGCAAAAATGTAGCACAAAAATATTTAGATAAACTTTAGTTTAGGAACTGGATACTGCTGATTGAGTCAAAGTTGTCCCAGACGCAGGAAGTCCAAATGTTGTGACACTAACTGATGGCACACAAGTGAAATGAAGAGCAAATGGCATTCTGGTTCATGTGATTTAAAGAAGAAGTAGATCACATGTTCAGGGATTGGTTATCCATTTCTAAAGGACCCACTGAACTATTAAAACCCTGCTGCTCAACCTAAAACGCTATATTATGTCATTGAGGTTTCATACTTGATTATCAAATTGTCTATGATGCATCTTAGCATGAGGATATTTTAACTATCTGCACATTATCTTCTGATATAAAACAAATCAGCAGGCAAGCCCCCTTCCACACAGTAAAATCCTGAGTGGAAGAGGCTTTAATATTGCCCAATATGTGTCCTTCAAGGCTGCAATTGAATGACCCCAAAGAGGATGAAGATGACAACATGAAAAATGATAAGAAGGATGTGTGTGTGACTCATGATGATTCCTCTTTCTTTTCTGCTGCATAACCATGACCTCTGTTCTTTCCTGTTTGTGAATAGGCTCACTGAAACATGAATGAGGTCAATATGGTGCTAATAAGATACACTTTCACCTGGTGCTATACATATGATACTGTTATCTAAAACCAGTGCTGAGGTATTCTATCAGTGTAGCACACACAGGGACTATTACTAATATGTTAAAAGGTCACTGGTAAAATATACACAGCAATATTTTCTTTTCTCTTTCTTCACAACAGGAAAGAGAAACGAGAAATGAGAATCTTTCGCTGTAACAGCCCACAAGTATAAATTAAAGGAACAGGCAGCTACCCTGTAAAAGTCCGGACAGAATCCTGACAAGAGGGACGCTTAAAATGCATTGAAACATCACAACTGTCAGGTCGGTTCAGGAACTTTGACTTGCTGGTATTGCAATAAATTAGACCGAATGTGAAAACACTTCAAGTTTGAGGTTTTCACTGCCGTTGATTTATAGCACTAATCTGAAATTTGTAGACATAATCAGAAAGATGTTTTGTTCTTGGGACTGGTGTGAGCATAAAACCTGTTTTACAGATTTGCATAACAAAAATGTCTCAACAATGGGAATTGTTGGGTTTCTGTGAATAACTTCAGTTTGGAAAGCGCTGAGAGATAACTGTTGTTATGATTTGGCGCTAAATAAAATAAAATAGAATCAAATTTAATTGAATTCAACATTTGAGTTAAATTAAATATTATTTCATCCAATCATAATGTGGAAATTTTTTCACTACTTGTATTGAGATTTTTGTCTTGCTTTTTTTCTTAATATCTCGTGTGACTTTTTCTTCTTCACTGTTTTTTCACTAGACGCACAGATGGAGCCAAACACAACCTTGCCCCTGTTCCCCATCAATCACAGCCACACCAACACGACTTGCTCCCGCGACAACATTTTGAAGACGGTGGTCTTCCCCGTTCTGTATTCCTGCCTTTTTCTGGTGGGGATGTCACTCAATGGAGTGGCGGCGTGGGTGTTTCTTCGTATCCCTTCACGGTCTCACTTCATTATTTACCTTAAGAATATTGTCGTCGCGGATATCATCATGACCCTGACGTTTCCCTTCAAGGTTTGCAATCCTTCCATAGTATGAAGCAGTGTCCAATGATTTTTCATGTTTATGACTAGGACGTAATACGTCAATTTGGGATATTCTTATTTTTCATATAATTAGAACTGAAAGAAACCCACTCAGAATGACAATATTTGGGAAATGAAATCCAAATATAATCCGCACAACATCAGTGTGTATGCATTCTTATAAGTTCTTTAGTCAGTGACCAGTTTTTACTAATCACTCAGTAAGGTCACTTCCAGTCAGTAGTCAGTATGTTTTCATTTAGTTTGAGTTTTCAGTTTATTTCGAATTGTAATGTAAAGGGCTGAACATTCTCTTTGCAGATTTTGTCAGACTCCAACATGGCATCAACTACCCTACGAATATTTGTATGCCGGGTTTCTTCAGTGCTGTTTTACCTCACCATGTACATCAGCATCCTCTTCTTTGGCCTCATCAGCATTGACCGCTGCAGAAAGACCCTGAAACCCTTTAGAGGAACCAACTCTGCCCGGCTGACCCGCAGGAAAATCCTTTCGGGAGCCATCTGGACCACTCTGCTGATCCTCTGTTTACCCAATGTGATCCTGACAAGTAAAGCTCCAACCTCTCCATATTTCAAGTGCAGTGACCTGAAGACAGAATCTGGGTTGTCTTGGCATGAGGTGGTAAATCATGTCTGTCAAGTCATTTTCTGGGGCAACCTGGTGACTGTGATAATTTGCTACACTCTGATCACCAAAGAGCTTTACAGATCTTACTCCCGCACTAAGTCCCACAGCACCCAAACACAAAGTGGCGGAACAACTCAAAAGCCCCACCAGCCCAAAAGAAGAATGAATGCAAATGTATTCCTGGTTCTTGCTGTGTTCTTTGTATGCTTTGTGCCGTTTCACTTTGCCCGTGTGCCATACACCATGAGCCAAACCCGAGGGGTTCTGTTTGATTGTAAGCTCAAACTTTTCTTCTTTCAGCTGAAGGAAAGTACATTGTTTCTCTCATCCTTAAATTCTGTTCTGGATCCACTCATTTACTTCTTTCTCTGTAAGTCCTTCAGGACCACACTGTTCAAGACTCTGCAGCTGCCTCCTGGCACCTGCAGTTGGTTAACTGGGAGAGGATCAGAAACAGATACAATCAGATGCTCTTCTGCCTGTAATTAAATCTACTGGACAGGATCACAGACATTTTGAATCAGAATCTCAGTGAAATGGGAATCTCAGTTTGAATTTTCCATCTTCACATTGTCAAATTATTTTATACTTTACTTTATCTTTCTGAAACAAATCATATCTGAATTTTTCTTTGTGACTATTCTACATGAGGTAACATTTGCAGAATAATCTTCAGAGAGAAATAGACATGTGACAGCAATAGTTTGAAAATCTGCAGGATCATTAATGTGGAGTTACTTTTTGAGCAATTCAGTTTCTTTTACAATGACCACAAAGAGCGTTGTTTATTGCTGTATTTCAGCTTTTTCTTTCTGTTCCTTATTCGTGTTTATAACAATATTAAGTTTCACTTCTGTATTGCCTACAAAACAAATAATAATTGTAACTGTGGTTTGTAAACTGGAAAACATGTGATTTAAAGAGTAAAACCAAAGTGTATGGTGCAAGTCATGTGTTGTCAAATCATCTCTATATGTAATACATGCTGTTTTTATTCATTTTTTTTTCGTTGAGTCAAATGACTTAAAACTATAATTACTAGGCTTTTCTGAATGTGTGTGCCGCTTTATTTTTTTAGAAAACACATAAGAAAAAAGGATCTTTTTATCAGAGGAGAAGGAACTAATTTCTATTGACAGTGTGTTCATGGTTTTTGCCCTGATTTACGTCATTGTATTTTTAACATGATGCCTTTCGAGATCATTTTCAGCTCAAAGCATTTGTATGACACCTCACTGATCTCTGCAAATAGAATGTACGGCCTTGGATTTACTGTTGCATTAGAATACTTAGGACAGTGTATGTTTAAAGCACTCCACCCAAACCATGGATTTGCATCTATCGTGCTCAAAAGCCTGGCAAATATCTGTAATATTTGTGGACAGCATCATCACAACAATCAGTCAGTCAGTCAGGGTGGATAACTCAGAGTTAAGCAGAAACTATTTTTTTCTTGGTGAGTAGCTTACATAAATTATTGAAATTTTTTAGATAAAAAAATTATCAGTCAGTCAATACAAGCAACAGACTTGATCAGTTGAATATAATAGAAATATTGATTAATGAAACAAAAATGGGGATATGATTTAAATATGTGAAAACTCTGTTTTTGTTTTTTAATTATTTTTATATTTGTACTAAAATATCATATTTTACCCCGAAAAAAAGTATTCATTAAAGTGTTTTTGTTGTTGTTGGACTATTGACACATTTAATTAATTTTTTGACAGATTGGCTCTTATTATTGTTTTGTTGTCGATAATTATAATATGTCAAATTTCAAGCTACTTTAATTATGTAAATTCAACAAAGCATGAATCGACAAATCAAGGCAGATATAGTACTATGCATGTTTTGAGCAATCTATCATTTTTGTGTGAAGCCATAAAACTGACAATCATTTCTGTGTGGTAATGTTACTTATACATCTCCTGTTGGAGACCCTTATTAGGCTTCAATGATCCCATGGGTTACATGGCTTAACAAACGAAAATGGTTGGCTAAAAGGAAGGTGTATGAAAAGCCAGCCAGGATCTTCAAAAAGGCCGGAAAGCTAATGTTCAAAATCACTTTGAAATACTGGGAGAACATCTAAGTTCTTGGAAGCAACATGAATGGTGGCTCCCTATGTTATAATGTTGTACTGATTTTTAAGTGCACAATAGATGGAAACCCAATTATGTTTAAAATGTTTTGCTGAAGTCTAATGATGATTTATACATGTTTGCTTTCAATGTAATGCTGTGAGGTTTTAGAACATTTTTATAGCTGGTAAAACAAAATTAACAATAACCTAACCTCCCTTACAAAGTGTCAAATGTGGAAGAAAGAATTGCAGATTATCAAATTCATTCAAATGCTCTGGTTGGGTATCTAAAAACAACCATACAATAGTAACAAATGTTTTCTAAACTAATGATACATGCAAATCAGGAAAAGCTGGGTAAGTCTGAAAAAATGCAAAGCAGAAATCATTTATAGTCTCATATAAATCAATCAACCCAATCATCCAAGACTGATGTAAATGTACAGAAGGTCTCCCGAGGCCCCCGAAGAACATCAATGGTGTTTTTTCTCATTTATTTTGAGCATACGGTGCCAACAGTGATATGCTCAAATCAAATCCCTGTGTGTTTTCTTCCAGGTCCTGAAGATGCACGGCAATGCATCCGGCGCCCTCTCTGACTGTGAACGTACCAGCATTGAAACCACAAACTTGGTTGTTGCTTGCCTCTTCGTCCTCACATTCCCCACTGCATTAGTGCTCAGTAGAACACAGAGTGGGTGTATTTGAGCCTGAATTCCATCTCAACTTTCATTGTGTATCTAAAAACCCTGGTGATGACTGACACCTTCATGACCCTCACACTCGCTGTGATCACTGCAAGCAAGCTTCCTGGAGCAACATTTGGATTTTTTGAGTTTTCTCAATACTTCTTGTATTCTTTTTGTGTTTTTTTTTGCCTTTGTGCTTACTGCGTGTTATTTTCAATCAGTACCAAATGGTTGATTCTGTTGTCTGCAATGAGGAGTGGGTACTGGTAGCACATGATTTAGCTCTCTGGATGTCTTCCTCTCTGGACCCTATTCTTTATGTTCATCTGTGCAAAGAGTACAGAGATAAAAAGGGTAACATGATTAATGGCAGCACTTTCTGTGCAAAGTTATGCTGTGGTAACATACAATACGGTAATATTTTTGTTTGGAAAAAAATTGGGCAATGAATAGATAATCATCAATATATTGACCTTTAAGAAACATGAGACAAGACAGAGATTCATCAGAATCTTACAACCTGTTAGTCAATGTTGATTTGAAATGTTGTGATATACTGCCATCTAGTGACCTGATTACATAAATGTGAGCAATCACATCTCAACAATATCACAGGGTTGGCAATGTTAGAAAGGATTGTTCTTGAATAAATAATGTGTAAAATTCACTATATCATTCATCTTTGATCAAAGCATGTAAGTGTGCACATTACTTATACTATTCTGACATCTTTGTCTCTTATCAATTTGTAGTTTGAATGCATGTTTATGTTTAATTGACTCTCTAACATCTTAACATTTGCTACACATTCATAGAGTGCTTTTTACTTTCGATTAAATCTAGCTAGTATTTTAACATACTTAATCATTTATAGATTTCATATTCTTACTACTCTGACTTTTTTGTTAAAGTCAACTCAGGTAAAGTTGGGCTTAGCATCTCAAAAGCTCTAGTTCATCACTATTTCCAGACATGATGGTGTCGATTTTAAAAATGGCAAAATGTTGCTGTTTAGTTCAATTCAGTTTTTAAAACCACCAATTTCTATGAATGACGTGACAGAATAGGAAGAGCACAGCTCTTCTGCCGAGGGCATTACTTTGAGTAATCAGCCCCAGAAATTGACAGTCACTGGTCACCCTGTTTTGGAAGTAGATGACCTGGAGAGGGGTGTGAGGCTTGCTACACAGATGATGCAATCAGTGATTCATTTAAAATGAAGGCCTTCTTAACCAGCACTAGAAAATATATTCTGACACCAGATCGGTTTTGCGACTCAGGAAGTGCTACCTCACATCAAACTAAAACCAACTGGTTCTCAGTGTGGAAACCACCAAAATTAAGAAGTATTTAAAGGGATTACTTTACCTGTCAATGCAACGTGGGAAAGTTGCAAGAGTGTTTAAAGCTCCCATCAAAGCAAAGGTGGCTCCTTTGTAGACTTACATACACAATCGTAAATTTCATAAATTTCACCTTTCATATAAATATATTTTTACATGCACTCAGAAACGTGCACACATTTAGAATGTCCTTGGTCGTTTCTCTAAGACCAATAATTTTGAAAAGAAGTATCTGAAAAGACAATTAACTTTAAAACAGTAATGAGTTAAAAACTATGCGGATTTACAGTTTTAAATTGTCATATTTTTTATTATGTCATATCGAACATCTTTTATGTTGATAACTGGTATTTATGTTGAAAATCACCTGACTTAGATAAACTACTGTGTCACTGATAATTTGTTCACGCTTAAGGGTAAAAGAAGAGATAAAAATACTAATGGCTAGTTCAGGTAGAGGTCAGCCAGAAACATGATGTAACGTAGTTACTTCAGCATCAAGTTTGTTTTGGTTTTGATCATTAATTCTCCTGTCATTTCAGATCTGGCCTTTCCCTGTCATGCAATTACTCATTCCCCCTCACCTGCTTCTCTCCGCCCATCTCCTCACCTGCTGCTCATTAACTCATTTGGCCTCCAGTATTAATACCACTCCCTTTCCACTTTGTCCCCTGCCAGATTGTCTTGTGTCATTCCGTTCCAAGCATTCCAGCGTTCTCTTGTTCAGCCTGCCCGTTTTGACCTCTCGTTTGCCTCCCTGGATTTTGGATACCTGCCTGCCCCTTGTCGGATTTGTTTGCCTCTTCAACTGATCTCCTGGTTTTGACCCCTGCCTGTTTCTTGGACTGAGTAAAGTGTTTTTCCCACAAGATTTGCCTGTTTGCCTTGTCGTGCTTTTGGGTTCGCTGTTGCCCGGACCAGTGGTCGTGACACATGAAGTATACAAAATGTTCGCTCATCAGATGTCAGCTCCATTTTGGTTTTGTTGGACACCATTACATGTTTTTCTATTTTGCATAGGTCATGATAACTTGCCAGTCTTAGCACAGGTGCAAATTTCATTTGTTTGCTAGGGAAATCAGCAATGTTTCTTAAGCCCCTACCGAGTCAATGTATTATCACGCAGTCCGCCTCACAACTTTGCATTTGAGAAAAGAGATTCAACACATCAACAGTAAGTTACTATATAAAAATTTCGGTAATTTTTATTGTTAGTTTACAGATGTATGCGTCAGGTCTATCTATCAGTATTTTGTTACCATCCACTTGAACTTGTTAATTTTGAAAATATGATTTAATGCATGAGGAGGAGGACAGAGTCAGGTTTAAGTAAACAAATATTTGTCAATGTTGCAAACATACTTTGCTCTATTGTGGATCCATATATGTTTATGTAAATAACGAGAAAGTTTTGCCTCAGCTTAGATGTTGAAAATCTGGGCTCGAGGGTCAAGTGTACAATCAATCCTCAAAAATGAATATATTCCAATCATTATCAATGTTTAATGTAACAGTCAATATAAAGTTAATATAAAATGTTCATGTGATGAATTAATGTAATTGGAAACTTTATCCTCATTTTGTAAAAGTTTGTTATTTTTGGCTATGGGCACACCTGAGTACTGTATGAGTGTTGGTCACTATATTCCATTTCTTCAACCAATGTTTTCAATAAAGTTATCCATAAATGTCATGTACAGAAGGTGTTGGACGGTTTCTTACATTATTCAAGCAAATATAAATTAACAGTCAACAATTTAAATCTGCACTGTAAAACTATATGGGAAAAGTCATTCACAAAGAAATCTTAAAAAACATTTGAAATAATACCGATACTAACTAGAGGATTATTCTTCGAGGATTAAATTATCTCAGAGTCTGCAATTAGCAATTTGTGATTACAATGCATTCAATGGAATGTGCTCTATACATTACAATAAAACAAAAATGTCTTTGCTGCAATAATGGGTGTAACACAACCTTTTGTTTTTTGAACAGCCTGCATCTTGGACAAAGATAAATGACACACCATGGATGAAGACTTGGATCTACAGTTTCATATTAACAATCAAAGTGAGTGTGGAACCAAGAGATTTTAATCTCTTTACATGAAAATAGAAACAAATTTTTACAAACAATTCTGATGTTTTCATTTTCCTCAGTTGGCGTGGACACAATGCACCCGACATCCCTCAATGACTCCAACTGTGATACTTTATCTTATAACCCTTATATAATCCCAACTCTCTTCTTTCTTATGTTCCCCGTTGCTTTGTTTCTAAATGTTGTAGCAGCCTGGGTGTCTCTCCAGCTAAAGTCTACCTCCACATTCGTGGTGTACCTGAAAAATCTGGTAGCCGCTGACATTATTCTGACCTTGTTGATCCCAATTAAATCTGCAGATAGTTTACCAGGTGCATCGGAAATATTAGCTATTACCTCATGTCGTTTTTTTTCTGTATTCTTTTACAATACTCAGTACACGTGCATCACTCTTTTGGGCTGTATAAGTGTGGACCGTTTCTTCAAGATAATGATGCCACGCAGCAGATGGTTTGGCCAGAATTTGACCCTCAGCAGAATTATATCGGCCTCAGTCTGGGTGATTATGTTTGTTTGTACAGGTTTACCTAATATGATTCTAACAAACAAATCCGCATCCAATATCACAAAGATCAGTTGTATGAACCTGAAAGAATCTGCAGGAATAGAGTTCCACCAAAAATCAGTACTTTTCCTTAACGTTTTCTTTTGGCTTGTCAGTGTAGTCATTGTGGTTTGCTACATTTGCATCACAAACAAAGTCATCCAGTCCTACAGAAACTCAGGCAGCAATAACGACCAGGGAAAGCAGAAAATCAAGCTGCGTGTTTTTCTTGTAGTCATTGTCTTCTTTGTATGTTTTGGTCCATACCACCTTGTCAGGATCCCCTACACTTTTCAACAAGTCAGCTACTCCGATGATGACAAATGCTCTTACACTTATGGTCAGATGGCCTTCGCCAAAGAACTCACCCACTGGCTAGCTACAACAAACATCTGCATGGACCCACTCATCTATGTTTTCCTGTGTCGAGAGTTCAAGGAGAAATTGACATCTATGGTGAAAAATGGCTTCTTCTCTTTTAAAGTAGCTGCAGGACGCCAAGAAACACTGGCACAATAAATATTTTTGAAACTTTCATCGGTTCTAACCTTCACTGCTTGGTGCTTTGGTTTGAATTTGCTTCAGATACATTAACGTAAGCATCATTATGAAAATGAAGTAGTGCAGTCTTAGCTCGAATGTACTATCATACAAAAAATAAAGTATTTCTTTTCATGCGGTCCTTACATAATATTAAAATTAGGAAAATGCAGCTTTGGATGAAAAACACAACAGACATTATGAAATGTTACCACTGCTGGGAGTAATAAGACAAAGAAACTTATTTCTGTGTGATGTTTCTAAACTTGTCGTGGAATTTTTTCCCTCTAAATGTGCACAGCTCTCTTAAAGTTCTACCTCAGCATTTCAATCAACTTGAGGTCTGTACATTAAAAGGGCTTAGGAAAAGGTATTTTACCTTTTTTTTTTCAAAACAGTTTTCTTCTCCTGTATACACAGTTCATGTTCAACTCAAAGACAATAAAAATATCTGTAGCTGTTAAACAAGCCCACACTGTTTGATACTTCCTATGAGGCGTTCAAACTGACATGGTGGTTTGGCCTGCAGAGACTTAGATGCAGCTTTTTGGCTTTTGACTTTTTTTGGTTTTGTTTTGTTTTTTGGTGAACTAGAACTCTATTTGATACCCTGATCAGTTTTAATTATGTTTTAAAATCTCTGATGCATTTTTAAATTGTGTAAACAAAGATATTGCAGACTTTTTTTTTAACTGTATTTACGTTTGAATAACTTGTTAACGTGTGGGTCAAAATATCTTTGGAAAAGTTCCCTTAACAAAATATATAGTAAGGAAAGAAGCTGACAAGACATTTTTAAAGTGGTTTTGATTTTTTTAAAAATGCGCTGAGGGTCCAAATGACCTATTTCAGTATGAAATGTTACAGTATGAAGACAGATAGTTTTGGATTCAGCTCTGTTATTGGAGTCATTTTGCAGCATGTTAATAATTGTTTAGGGTTTTTTGTGAGAAATAAAAAATATACTCAACAAGGTCACATCATTTCAATATCTCATTGATCACAAAACATCTTTAAAAAATCAAACACTGCCTACTTTTCCTTTGTAGATTGATATGATGGTGATGTAATATGGGAATGTGATCACTGTCTGTATGTGGAAAACCATGAGCCCCATGTCAATTCCAGGAAACTGGATTCTGACTAAACGATGATATGTGCCTGGGGACGTGGTAGTAGTAAACACATACCAATATTCTCAGCCACTCTCCCCATCTGTAATGATTCTTGGTTGTGGTCCAAGCAAAATCACACAGGAAGTCTTGAGGAGTTCTCTTCAGAAAGCACTATTTTCGTTCTCCAGGAAGCACAAAAGAGAATACATCTGCCCGAAAACAAAGCTGGAACAGATGCGAGTGCTGGGGAATTATCAGTTGTTTCTTAGACAGTATACAGGTCACATGCACGAGTGCAAAAGCAAACAAAGAAAACATGGGAATAGATTATTTGTTTATAGAAATATAGATTTGAAACAAAGACATTGTGGTAAAGATGTTGCTTCATCAATGCCAGCCTGCTGTGCAACCGTAAACAGGGCATTTCATGAGAAATGCATGACATGAAATGCATAACCACGACAACCACATGCCTAGTCTGGTTTTCCTTTTTCTTTTCTTGTAGGCACTGACAGAAAATTTGACGTCTGTGGTTGGTATATAAAAGTTTCAGCATGACGGGAGGATCAGCATTGTGCAGGAGGTCTCCACGTTTGCATCAAGACATGAGTCCATGCCTTTTGTGTTTGCCTATCAACAACCACTGAGGCAAGCTAGCGGAGGCAGAGGGACTGGCACGGTGCAGAACAAGCCTCTCAGTAGACAATTGTAACAGGAAGCAAGGAAGGAAAGGGTCTTTCACCCGGAGGAAGACTGGCAAACTCATTGGATCGTGACAAGACAGGCACACAGTAGCTCCAGAGACCACCCATTGTAAGACCATCAAACCCACACACACACACGCACACACACACACACTTAAATGGAGAAAGAGAGTCGGGGGAAATACTGAGAGGGAGACTCAAACCTTAGGTCAGAACAGTTGTTATTTACTTTTGCCTTTAAATAGTTCACACTGGATGGTTGTTATTGTCATCATTGCTCATTTTGCAAATCCCCTCCCTCCTCTTCCTGTGGGTTAAAAAAAAGGGAAAAAGGAATTGGATATTTCACTTCCTCCTCTTTATGAAAGTGTGCATTTTTTTCTCTTTTTACACTTTCATTATTCTTCCAATGCAGAAGAGAAGGTAAGACTATTTATCGGCTTAAGCTTTTATAGATAAAACTATAGTTTGACAGTAGCATCTGAAGTAAAATAGACACATTTAGGATGATTAAATATTTATTCTGATTGTAAAATGTTCCATTTCTGCACAAGGACTTCAGAAAGAGGCAAATCAATGAATGACCGAACTCAACAAATTGGTTTTTCATGCCTTTGAGATTGTGCCAAATTTCTATCATTTCTTCATTTTTATTGAGAAAATGAAAAACATGTCATTTTCAGTTTAAAGACAGAACATCTAAACATTTGGGGTCTGGTCACATACTTGAATGAATTTAATCTGTCTCACATATATTTCTAAACATTCTGTGTGAGTCAGCTGCAGGCCTTCAATGATGTTCTCTGAAGATGCTGATGATTTCAGGTCAAAATATTGGAAGTTGTCTCTATTGATTACTTCAGTTGTGAATTGTCCAGAGACAACTGGATCACAATTGAATCATAAATATGAGAACTGGTTATCTAACACTCTTGAAGGTCTCGAAGACTGTCCAAGGTGAAAGTTTCCATTATGACCTTTTGATAAAGGAAATAATATATTAATGACTTGAAAAGGTAAAAAAATCTACACATGTTGGAATAATTCCTTGCGAAAAAAGTGTAAAACACGGAAAAAGAAAATTCCATCATCCATTTTATATTTGTGAGACAACATATGCTGACGCTGTTGCTTTGTCTTCTATGTGCTTCAACCAGTTTTTTTGTTACATATGATCTTGCGTGACATATGTTGTGTGAGCGGACTCAAACTGTCATATATGTTGTGCCTTGCATGGCAAAGTTAAAGTCATGATGGTTTGCAAAGTGGTCCACACAGAACATTGCATTGTAATAAGAGGATTGTTCACTTGATTGTCAGGTGGTTAAACATGATGACTTATTTGGATTATATCACAACAAATTGAAGTGTCTTCTCTTTTTCTAATTTCTTTAAAAAAAATTTTGTCACTCTCTCTCCTTTTGTCTTTCTTTCTCATTCAAACAAAGATCAGTTGAGGAACAGAAAATGAACAACACTCCGCCCAACATCTCTCTTAAGTGCACTAGGGATACCAGTGTCACATCGGTGGTTTTCCCCTGCCTGTACAGCATCCTTTTTATAGTTGCCCTGATACTGAATTGCCTGGCCGCGTGGATCTTCTTCAACATCACCAGCACCTCAACATTTGTCGTCTTCCTCAAAAATGTGGTAAGCCAGAAACTAATGCCCTTGTAAAACACAGTCAAAACAACAACAACAAAACAAACCAGTTTTACTCTAACAACAGGTGGTGGCTGACTTGCTGATGACCCTGACCATCCCTCTGAAAGTCTTTAGTGATGCGGGTGTGGGCTCGTGGCGTCTACGAGCTTTCTATTGCCAATACTCGGCCGTTCTCTTCTACATCACCATGTACATCAGCATCCTGCTGCTGGGCTTCATCAGCTTGGACCGTTACCTGAAGATCGTCAGGCCCTTTGGAAAATGCATTCTGCAGCGAGTTCGGGTCGGTCAGGTGCTGAGTGCAACTGTTTGGGTGGTGATGCTGTCTTTGGCTCTGCCCAACGTCATTCTCAGTGATCAGCCGCCTAAATTCTCTGGAGGCAAACTCAAGTGCACCTCCATGAAGAGCAAAGCTGGCCTACTGTGGCACGAAGGATTCAACTACTTCTGTCAGGTAGATATATAACAAAAATAACAAAAAAAACAAAAAAAAACGTTCACACTTTTTTCCTAAATACACTTTACCTTGGGGAATAAAATGGTTTTAAAGGGCTGTATTTTTTCGAGACACAAGAATTGATCTCTGTCAACATTTGCATTTCTTAATACTTTTTAAATTATATACGCTGTCAGCATTAATTTTTACCATTTGTGTTGTAAACATCAGCTCCATTCACCCTAAACTAACATTGTGAGCACACAAACAATTATTTCAGCGAGACTAATGTTTTTTTGTTTTTCTTTTAGGTTATTTTTTGGGGCACGCTTGCTGTCATGATTGTTTGCTACACGTTTATTAGCAAGAAGGTGTACGAGTCATACAAAGCCTCAAAGAGCAGATCAAAGGGTGCTAGTCGCAGAACTAAGGCAAAAGTCTTTGTGGTGGTGGGGGTGTTTTTTATTTGCTTTGCCCCTTTCCACTTCGCTCGTGTTCCATATACTCTGACCCAAACCCGTAGCACGGCAAGTCATTGCCGGGCACAGAATGCACTGTACGTTGCCAAGGAAACCACCCTGTGGCTGTCTGCCACAAATGTGTGTCTCGACCCGCTTATCTATGTCTTCCTGTGTAAAGTGTTCAGAAAGAGACTTACAGCCACATTCTGCAAAGCCACCAGAGAATCACCCACGGCAACGTCGACACAACTGGAGATGTCAAAAATAAACCATAGTACCAGAATGTCTTATGATGGCATGTCATAGACTGGTCAAAGTACACCCCAACTAAATCAATAACTGCTGTAAATCCAAGGCGAGATTGTTTTTTAAGTGACGATATACAGCTATTTTTTTTGTTGATATTAGTTACAAAACCAATTTTAATTCCAGCAAGATATTTATATTAAGACTACAGGGACATGTCAACTGAAGAAGTCACACTTGTCTTAGAGTCTTCAACTTTGAGATCTTCTGTTTCTCAGCTGACAAAGCATTTCTGTGCAGCGTTCGCTGACTCATCCAACACATTTCCTCGATTTTCTAATCTTGTTCAAACTGTACTTTCCCTTTGAGGAACTAAGGCTCAAGCGTAAACATCTTGGAATTGCAAATATCATACAAAATATTATTTAAACAGGAACTGACCAATAACAACTGAGCAAGGGAATAAGTAGGCTACAGAAGAAGTTTGGAAGAATTTGAATAGTAAATAGTAGTTACTATGAAATATCATACTGTAATTGCTAAATACTCATCTTAGTGATAAAGATAGTCATTTTGTGGGGATATTAACATCATTCTATCTCGCATCATTCTAATGTTATCAATTGTTAGGCAAAACCCCAAGACACAGCATTCCTTTCAGTGTACTTTTTACAGAGCCAAAGATAAAGTCTGAATAAATTCTCCTTTTTTAGGGGCAATGTATAATTCATTTTGAAGTTCCAATGTATGAAACAGATCTTCCAAGAAGCAGTAAAAGTTTTCATAACCATCCATTTAACTCCCATTCTGCAAAAATATTGTGTTGTAAATATCAGAACAAAGTCCTGCATTGAACATTGTACTTTAATGTGTATTGTCACAAAATTGTATATAAAAGCAGAGAATGTCTTGTGACTGTTACACTGTCTTTGTATTTAAAATAATTTGAGTTTGCATTGAGCTTATTTAGTATAGGGCTACAAACAGTTATTATCATTATTTTTTGGCTCTGTCATTCCAGAGACACAATGTAAAATGAAATATTGTATGAATTGGCTTTTTTGTGTATATATTTGGACATTGTTTTTTTGTGTATTGAATTTTTAGACAGTATTCTTGTCTTGCCTGTGTATTGCTTCAATTAATTAATAATTACTTGTAATCACAATCAAGTTAGCTACTGACCTCCTCACAATTTATTTTCTCTTTATTTGTTATCATCATTTGAGCTACTTTTCATTTGATTGGTGTTCATCCTTGTAAATTTCAGACGCGCACGTTCATCTCAGGATGACTTCATTTACATCCATTTCACACAAGTTTTAATGTAAACCTGGAGCACTTTTGCTAGATAGTTTTCAAAAATAAAGATAACCATGAATTGTTTAGAGTAGTCTGGTGTCATTTTTTGGTTAATGACCATATACCAGTTTGGGCGTGCTAACTACATCCATGTTTAACATAAAGTGCAACAGATCAGATACTTGATGTCGGTGAAGGTACAACAAGTTTAACAGCACCTAGCAAGACAACAACCACTTCCAAGGGCATGGCATCTGAGATTGCTGCAGCAGCATCGTACTGGGCAAGAGGGGAAAAGTTAATTAGGAATAAATTGACTTTCTAACACAGCAACACCCAAAAGACTATTTCTTACAATATTCGCAAACCACTTCTGCAGGATTAATGTCACCTCCCACCTTACTCATAATTGAGTCTACATTCCGTTTTGATTAATCTGATAATGAAATATGATCTCTACATGCTACAATATTTCAGATACAGCAGTTGCTGAGATTTGGGCATAAAATTAATGAGCGGTCAGAGCAGTGACTGCAGTCAGGTAATGGAGCATTTGTCACTTTAAGATTACTACCTCTGACAGATGACCCCATAGTATTGAATTATGCAAAATTCAGAATTGTATTCACGGAAATTAAACACTGAAAATGGTCTAGTCTGAAAAAAATACACTGGCACAAGCTGTTGATAAAAAAAAGTGAGTCAAATATCGTAAAACCAGTCAGACGGAGGGACTGACAGTTCCTTAACTCACAGCATGGTGGTACTGTTTGCAGAGATGTCTGTCATTTGTATAGCAAGGCCAATCAGTGGATTTTTAAATGTTCCAGATAAAAGAGATAGCTTTAAAAAAGGTAGGAGGACCATTAATCTTCTTTGATGCGTTGATATATCAAATTGTTAGAAATGGGCTATAGTTACTCACTTTAGCATTGTCTGCTGTAACATAATCAATGTAAATTACTGATTGTCTAATTCCTTTTCGAACTATACTTTTGTGTTCAACTCTCTGGCTGTGCCCACAGATTTTCTTTCTCTCTTTGTTCCAGTAGACACACGTCTTCAAAGTCAACATCCACACACAAACTTTGTTACCACATTCCAATGAAATCTGCATGAATTAGAAGCTGGCCTGTTCATGTCAGTGGTAACTGGCCAGTAACTCTCGGATGTATCCAGTCCTCCTTTTGTAAGGGGAAGGCCTAGCCCAGAAGATAAATATCCATCACATCCGGATTTCGGGGCTCTTGCCGACTGAGATCCTCAGGGAGCTTTATCTGTGAGAGCCCAGCAATGATTACTTTACCGGTGACCAATAAATGTCATATTTGTACTCTTGATCTACTCTGGTTTATTCTCAGGCTTCCAACTAAAGAATTGGGTCAACAAAATATTTGATAAACATGAATCTGATTCAATCATTCAATTAATAAAAACAATCCTTTTGAATTTCTCCTTTGCGGACACATTTTCTGCTCTTGAGAAAAGAGACTAAAAAAAGGTGTTGATTTGGTAAACATGAAAAGTGTATTACTCGTACACTGAAACCTTTGTTTCAGCAACTTTTTAAAAAAAAGATTGCAGTCATAATTGCTTAAGGTCTTTGTAAAAGGTCTGTTGCATGCTTTGATCATATAGCCAGTGCAATGTCCAAGTCCAGAATTTAGCAGTCTCATCCTCCAGGCCTCAGAATTGTGAAATGAACGATAATGCTTTTCAAGAAGAGTGTTGTGTGTCCTACTCAGCAATTCCACAGTTTAACCTTGAGCAGAACTGAGATTATGCTCCTTCATGAGCACATGACATTATTATGACATGACATTTATACTAGCTACTGCTGTCTTCCTCAATTGCAGGCTTTTTTTTTACCGTGTCAGATTGAGTAAACCACTTTTACGACTGAAAAACAGACAATAGAAAATTTAAGGGGCCCTTTATAAAACGGCTAGCAACGTTATTTGGTGGATTTTTTTCTTCATTCATTCTAGAACTTTTCTACAGTTTTTTCTATTGTTGTTTTTTTCTACTGTTATTTATTTGTTTCCAGGAATTGAAATGTTTTTCATTTATTAAAAAAAGACCACCGCACTCTGGTTCCTTGGTACAGAAAATATATTTTCTATGCTGGTAAACAACATTGACTCCACTTGTGTGGTGAGAACACCGGAAACTATATGAGTGACACAGTTGAGTGAGGCTGACACCCCCACCCAATGACATACACTATATTGCCAAAAGTATTTGCTCACCTGCCTTGACTCACATATGAGCTTAAGTGACATCCCGTTCCTAATCCATAGGGTTCAATATGACGTCGGTCCACCCTTTGCAGCTAGAACAGCTTCAACTCTTCTGGGAAGGCTGTCCACAAGGTTTAGGAGTGTGTTTATGGGAATTTTTGACCATTCTTCCAGAAGCGCATTTGTGAGGTCGCACACTGATGTTGGACGAGAAGGCCTGGCTCTCAGTCTCCGCTCTAATTCATCCCAAAGGTGTTCTATCGGGTTGAGGTCAGGACTCTGTGCAGGCCAGTCAAGTTCATCCACACCAGACTCTGTCATCCATGTCTTTATGGACCTTGCTTTGTGCACTGGTGCACAGTCATGTTGGAAGAGGAAGGGGCCAGCTCCAAACTGTTCCCACAAAGTTGGGAGCATGGAATTGTCCAAAATGTCTTGGTATGCTGAAGCATTCAGAGTTCCTTTCACTGGAACTAAGGGGCCAAGCCCAGCTCCTGAAAAACAACCCCACACCATAATCCCCCCTCCACCAAACTTTACACTTGGCACAATGCAGTCAGACAAGTACCGTTCTCCTGGCAACCGCCAAACCCAGACCCGTCCATCAGATTGCCAGATGGAGAAGCGTGATTCGTCACTCCAGAGAACGCGTCTCCACTGCTCTAGAGTCCAGTGGCGGCGTGCTTTACACCACCGCATCCGACGCTTTGCATTGCACTTGGTGATGTATGGCTTGGATGCAGCTGCTCGACCATGGAAACCCATTCCATGAAGCTCTCTGCGCACTGTTCTTGAGCTAATCTGAAGGCCACATGAAGTTTGGAGGTCTGTAGTGATTGACTCTGCAGAAAGTTGGCGACCTCTTCGCACTATGCGCGTCAGCATCCGCTGACCCCGCTCCGTCAGTTTACGTGGCCTACCACTTCGTGGCTGAGTTGCTGTCGTTCCCAAACACTTCCATTTTCTTATAATACAGCTGACAGTTGACTGTGGAATATTTAGGAGCGAGGAAATTTCACGACTGGATTTGTTGCACAGGTGGCATCCTATCACAGTTCCACGCTGGAATTCACTGAGCTCCTGAGAGCGACCCATTCTTTCACAAATGTTTGTAAAAACAGTCTGCATGCCTAGGTGCTTGAATTTATACACCTGTGGCCATGGAAGTGATTGGAACACCTGATTCCGATAATTTGGATGGGTGAGCAAATACTTTTGGCAATATAGTGTATATACATACCGTATGTATATGTATATATGTCTATTCCCCCACCCACTTCAAAAATTGGTGGCTGTTGCTTTGCGCGGCCACGTGACGTGCCGTCGCTTGTCTGCGCGCTGACGTCACGTCATGATGCCACGTGATCAACATTGCCGGGGTCATATGATCGTTTTATTACGTCTTCCCGTTTACCTTCAGCTCTCTCCGAACGAGCGGCGAATATGGCGGATTATGAGGAGCGGCGGAGCCTGTTAGGGGAGGAGGACGAGGGCTCGTTCGCCGGCCGGCAGGCACCCAGAGGGGCCGGCAAACAGATGCCCGCCATCTGCGACCCCAGCCACTTACTGCACCGGGTGGTTGTCCTGGTTTTCATGTGCTTCCTGGGATTCGGTGAGCAGTAAACAGCATTCCACCATGTCATTGTTGGAAATGTTGGCTTAACTTTAGTTGAAGAAATCCCATTTCGGTTTCCGGAATGCGTGTACTCTTTCGTGTCTTGTACAAAGCTAGTCAACATTATTAGTAAAAGGTGGTGCTTTGTTCCAGGAAGTTACTTCTGTTATGACAATCCGGCTGCACTTCAAACTCAAGTCATCCAGGTAACTCGTATTTTCGAAGTTAAAAATCTTACACTCCAGGGCATTGTAGTTTTAAAAAAAGCATGTATTCCATTTATTTCATCCCATAATTTAGGCACAAAACAGACATGAGTGTTGTAACATCCTCTCCTTACTATAGGGAATCATCAGTTCCAAGATTACTTTTCACTCATACATTTGGTTTCTCTCTCTGACTTTCCCAGGACCTGAACCTGAACACAGCAAAGTTCATGCAGCTGTATGCCTGGTACTCCTGGCCCAATGTGGTCCTCTGCTTCTTTGGAGGGTTTTTACTTGACAGGGTCTTTGGCATCAGGTACAAAAAAACGCATTAAAGTAGTGCAAAAGAATTTTTTTTAACCAAAACTGAAAGTAAAGGAGTTGCAGCTTTTGCCTTCCTGATCAGGACCATTTTTCGCCCCATTTAGGCTGGGAACCATCATCTTTTCCCTCTTTGTCTGTGTTGGACAGGTAGGTTTATTTAGGAAAAAGTCAGGATGAAAGAGGGGAAATATATTCCTAAACTGGTGTTGTTGATCCGTATTAAACAGAAATGTGGTCAGAAAAAGCTTCTTTTTAAAAAGAATAAATAAATAAACAAATCTCTCCACAGGTAATATTTGCTACTGGAGCTCTGCTGAATCGCTTCTGGCTTATGGAAGCTGGACGCTTTGTATTTGGGTAAAAAATATTGATATTTCTTAAGCTTACCGAATTAGTATTTAACAATTAACATTTCATCTAAAAATTTTGCAAAACATTAACCCAGCAATCCCAAACTGGACCGAGATTTAGAGAAATCGTGCTTTAAGGTGAAAAGATGTGAGACTCAGTTGGGCCTTGTTTTCTTCTCTTGGATAGTATCGGAGGGGAATCATTGGCTGTGGCCCAGAACACATATGCAGTCAACTGGTTCAAAGGCAAGGAGCTCAATCTGGTGTTTGGCCTTCAGCTGAGCATGGCTCGACTGGTATAGACGCTGCTAACCGAACTTTTTTCAGTCTATTAAGCAGAACTCATGTCACTGATGCAGTGAACTTAATCCCTCCCATCTTCTGTCTGTAGGGGAGCACAGTGAACATGAACATCATGGGTTGGGTGTATAGCCAGGTTGCACTTATGGTTGGATCCACTGGATACACTGCACTTGGCGCATCACTCATGATAGGTAAGCGTATACTTGTGCTTCACTCAAGTAGAAACGCTTTTAAACAGAGCTTCAGGTTACGTGTGCTTTTTTTCTTTTTCATGACGCTGAAAGTAGATTCTCTCTCTGTAAGTAGTGTTCTCACATAACACAGCCAACAAGAGACAGAGGAGAGAGAAGTTGCAAAGAGAACTAAAACTGATACTTGGCGCCTAAAATGAATCACAAAGATCAGAATAAGTGTCACTTCTTATTTTGTTCAGTCTTTTTTTTTCTTTTGGCTTACAGTCATGTAAACATGCTTCCACTTTTGCAGACCTTGCACTTTTCTGTTGTATTGTATGCCGTCTTCCCACTGCAAACGAAACCTGAATAGATCAGATTGAATCATGTGTTTTGCAGAATTAGTATGTGATTGCCAGTTAGGGATGATATAGAGCTAAAAGTGGGAGGACCTTTTTATTAGTTTCATCCTGTCTTAGGTTGTAATCATTTCTGTGCATCCTCTCTCCCGTTAGCTGCTGTAACCTGTCTGTTCTCACTGATCTGTGCACTGGTGCTGGCATTCCTCGATAAGAGAGCAGAAAGGATTCTAAACAAAGAGCAAGGGAACACAGGTAATGTAATCTAAAGATAATGCAATCTTTTAGCATTTGTCTTTCCTCTTTGACACAGACCTGTCAATAACTACTTAAAGGTTTTTCCCAAAATCATTGTGGACTCTGCCACACTCCAAGGCCTTGGGTTGTTGTCATTGGTTGACTGGACACTATTGATTTTAGATAACGCATGAGTCTGATTACATTGATTTATTTATTCATTTTACTTAAGGAAACTTATGTAAGATTAGTGGGGGGGGGTTTCTTCTTAATTTTAAGGGGGTCTTGTTGAAAGAGGCGCTTGCAAAGTTGCATTAAACTTGCCTGTGTGTTTGTAATCCTGCATTTTAGGTGAGGTGATTAAGCTGACTGACGTGAAAGATTTCCCCTTCACCCTGTGGCTCATCTTCATCATTTGTGTGGGTTACTATGTCGCCATTTTCCCCTTTATTGGACTGGGACAGTGAGTATTTCATATGTGCTCTCTTGCATTCAGACACACTAACACAATCTGTCCCCAAGCAGTCTTCTAATGTCTCTGAATCTCTTAAGTAGCGCCGCCACAGCAAAGATTCATTAGTGTTTCTTTTGTTTCTCATGAAAAACTGGAAGCACTGAGCACATCACCACACCATCCAAATGCCTTAGATAGTTGTTGTGATACGATACAGTCTTTGTTCTTTCGATTGGAAAATTCCTGACTTGAAGAAAAAAAAATTAACCTTATTCAGTATGTTTTCCTGATAATAGATTCCTCAATAACGCCAGTTTTTGTTCCCTTTGACACTGATACTAAAGCTATTTGGTTCTTTAAAAAGATTAGAATCTTTAGAAACAAGCCACTTTTAAAAAGGTTCAGTTTCGTCGGGCAATAAATAAAATCACTCCTTTTAAAAGCTGACCACTGCTGTTGATTGTACGTTTTATATAGACGTGCATAATAAATATGACTATTTTAGGCTGTAAAATGAATCAAATTGTCCTTGAGAGTGCTTTAGTAGCAGAAGTCACTTTATGAGATGACTCATGCTTTTTAAAAAAGTGTTTTAGGAAACCTATCAGGGTTTGCTGCAAAGAACAAGCTGTCCAGGCCATTGGATTAATATCTAAAACAAACTAAATCAAAAATGGAAATTGAGTCATTTTGGTCTATTTTTTTTTAAATCCAACCACAGTTCCAAAATGTAGGGCCAATAAAATCTCCACAGCTGAGTAAAGTCACAATTTGTATATCTCATAAATAGATTTTTACCCTTCGGGGATTAATATAGTACCGTAATCTATCTATCTATATATCTAGATGTATTAGTTTCTATAGATCATGGAAAGTTGGATGTGAGATGTTTTCATGTGCTGTGGGTAGGAGCATCCATCCACAATCTGCTTGAGTAGTTTTGAGGTGTGAAATGGACATTTACGATTAGATGACTGGAATGACTCGCAGGGTTTTGTTTGGACTGTGCGGCCCCATGTTATCACCAACATAACCAGTTTGGCTGTGATGCTTGTCAGTTTTTTAGGGACTCTTTAGCTTTATTTTTAATAAATTTGCAGGGTTAACACTGTGAAAGCTCTCCAAGGTAAACTTAAACCAAAACAAACAACAATATCCCTAAACTGAAATCCAAAAGACATAAAAAATGTTATGTATTAACCCACTTGAAGGCTTATATCTATGTAAACAGTGAGTGACACTTAATAGAATATGTCTCCAAAGCATGAGTCGCATGTCATGCTATTCCTCCATCAGCCTTACATCGCTCATTTTTATGCTGCCTTTGTTGCATGTTCTTTAGGTAGCAGTGCCCCAGGCAGAACATTTTCCATGCATGTCACTGCATGGGTGCCCATAGACAACATGTCAGTTTGCCAGAAATGCATCTAGTTTTGACAAAACGGCTCTATCTGATGCCCTGTGAATAAGAACAAGGTACATCACACTACAAAGGATGGCAGAATGTCAGAAAGAAAGCAGTTTGACAAGCTTTGGGGCATTAAAAATCCCACAAACTTGCTAAATCAACTAAATTTACCCCTAAAAAGGGACTCGCTTAGCAACTGTTATTGCTTTTCCACAGAGGATCAAAGCTGCCAGAGGAAGTTGCTGCAATGCAAATGTGGACAGAAAGCAATGTATGAAAGATGGCAGTTGCCTGCTGCAGGAGTAGATTCAATTTCTCCTATCTTTGTGCGGTAGTGCGTAGTATTTGTTTGTACTCTGATTCTTATCGTCTCATCTTTTCATTTTCAGGGTGTTCTTCATTGAAAAATTCAACTTTTCCCCAGCTGAAGCAAGAGCTGTAAACAGGTAACTCGGGTTGGATTTAAAATGAGGCCAAGCTGCAGTGAGACAGTGACACTCTGATGTTCTGCTGTCTTTGTAGTTTCACAATTATATCTAAGAATTTTAATGGTGTCCCGTGTCTTTCCTAGTATTGTTTACATCATCTCAGCACCTGCATCTCCGATTCTGGGCTTTATGGTTGATAAAACGGGGAGGAACGTGGTTTGGGTGATAGTTGCTGTGGTTGCAACACTCGCCGCTCATATGATGCTCGCCTTCACCTTCTGGAACCCATGGATCGCTATGGTATTTTCCCCATGGAACCTGTGGCACCAAATACAAAACATGCATTTGTTAGCTAATGTTTGCACATTGATCAGAATCTGACAATTTGACTGCTTTGAAGATGTTTTTAATCTACAATTTTTAGTGTTGTGTAAAATTGATTATTCTTGATTTTTCTTACAGTTTGACTGTAAGTCAGATATAAGTGCAGTCAAATGCATGTTACTCTGCAGTGAACTAGCTGTATTGGTTGTAAGTCTTACAGAAAACCTTGTGGAAAATAGTTGAATGCATGCATTCATATGACAGAAAATGCATCCACTTACAACTACATACAAATCATCTGGTCCTAGCCAGGTTTAAAAATCAGTGAGATATAACAATATGTGTATATATAAGTATGGGAATAGTATAAGTGATGGTCTTACCAATAATGCTTGCTTATAAGGCCATAATAAACTATTTGGAATCCATCATTCTACAAAAAGAATGGTTAGCAAGTTCAGACCGTGCAATGTTCATGTTGTTGTTCAGTGTTCATGTTAAATGAGACACTGCAAACAAACAAAGAGTTGCATGTCAGACTCTGCAGGCCTTGTGGTAAATTTTTATCATGAATTTATCATCATCAGACTACATGCTACATTGTGAAAGCAATGGTTTCTAAATTTCCCCACAATGATGTTAGAAACTGATAGTGTTACTCACAAAACACTGCCTTTAATTTACTGCAGAAGTATGTATATGCATGTTGTATTACAGTAAATACTAAGCTTTTACACGTAAAGTGTGTAGGTAATCTGCGGTTATATTCTCTCATTCTGAGAGCAGGTGAGAGCCACATTAAATTTTATGTGGCCTTGATATTGTTGTATTGTTTTCTCCATCACAGTTGCAATCCTTACAGTGTGATGACAGCATGTCTCATTTTCTTGTGTTCCAGTCCCTGCTCGGGGTCTCGTATTCCTTACTTGCCTGTGCTCTTTGGCCCATGGTGGCCTTTGTGGTACCTGAGCATCAGCTGGGAACAGCCTATGGCTTGTAAGACCCTTATTCTTAATTTATGATTATGACTGAAGTCTCACAAATGTGACGTAAATTGGCAAACTGAAAGTAGTTTCTCTATTTTTATTTATTTATTTATTTTTTATCACTGAATATATACCTTCTTGTGTTTTCCCAACAGCATGCAGTCCATCCAGAACCTGGGACTAGCTCTCATTGCCATTGCAGCGGGGTCCATTTTAGACAACAGAGGATACCTGGTTTTGGAAGTGTTTTTCTGTGCCTGCATTTGCAGTCAGTATTTTCTTTTTCTGTTTTTCTGTGTGTCTGTGATAATCATAGATTTTCAGATTCCGCAGAGTGACAACGTCATTGTGATCTTCACGGTGGGTTTTCTGTCTTGCAGTTGCGCTGATGGCAGTGGTGATGCTGTACTTTGTGGATTATCTCAAAGGTAAGGCAAGTCTGGAATGTGAGATTCTCCATACGTTTATTTTTTTCACACCACAGTTTTCTTGTCTTTATCCTATTTCCTTAATTTTATTTAATTTTTTTACAGTGTGAAATTCTTCATTTCACTCTGTCGCTATTTTTTATTTGTTAGCATCAGATTTGCTTACTTGCTTACCCTGATCTCTGCATGTCCCTCTCTTACATTAGGTGGAGATTTGAATCGGTCTGCTGCAGCCAGAGCCAAACTCCAGAAAGAAAGCACTTCAGATGCAGAGTGAGTAGCTTTCTCCACCCTCATGCCCAATAATTAAACGCGCGTCTCTGAAACATATCGGGCAACATACTTATAAAATCAAGGGACATGAACATGTAATAGATTAGATAACTAATGAGCTCAATGAGAGTTCTTATTCAAATGTTTTCCCCGAACGTCTCCTCAGTTTAACCCTTTGCAGTTCAAATTAATTTCAGCTAAAGAGTACGCCTACAGAAACTTTAAGGACCCTGAATGTTAACAGCTAAAAAAAAGAAAAAAAATATCCACCAAAGCAAATTGCTGTGTAATGTTGCAATCAGAGAGATAATCTCTGAAAGAAGAGACTCGTGCCCTATAAAAAGATAGAGGAGCACCTCAGAGACCAGTTTTTGTCAGGGGGTTTTGCTCCGGTCGTCTCTGGCTCTCGCACCAACTGCCTACTCAGTTTCAGTTTAGAGTGCTTTTGCTTCGTTTTGCTGAAAAACAACCTTTAAAAACGTTGCTGTACTGATACTGTCCATCCTTGTGGAGGAAGAAAATCTAGCATTACAAATGTGTATGACCATTTCACGGATCCTTCAGTTTTTGCCTGCTACCTTTCATGAGTAAAAGATGACAATCTTCAGTAACTGCATGCTTTACTATTACTAGTCTCTGCCTTGCTGAGAAGCTTTTATCGTCTTTATAGGTGTCCTCCTTTTTTGTCTGATCTGGATTCAACGACACTGCATGCACTGTTTAGAAGAACAATTAAGACTGACAAGAAATGTTCTAAAAAAATGTCAACTCCTCGCAGCGTGAAGCGGAATGTGGTATTCTGTTTTATGTGACACAGTTAGCGCGTGCATTGCATGTACAAACATGTCAGTGTGAATCCACCTGTGGCTTTGATTAGCTCACTGTGAGTCTTTGCATCTTTGCATGGATTTTGTCACCCTAGCATAAGGTTGCCTGTTTTTATCCATCACTTGCCTCTATATATTCCGTCTAAGCTTTTTTTTTGTTTGTTTTTTAATATGTTATTCATGCAAAGTTACTAATTTCAAACTGATATTTTCCAGATGATGATGATGATGGGCGAACACACATGGTCCTGGGCTTCAGAGCCAGCATGCTGCACTGTCCACCCCAGAGCTTTCAGTCTCCCGCCATGGGGCAGGACTGCGGTTCTGACTCCGCCCAGTGATGTCATCTGTGGTTCTTTGCACCAAAACTGACTGTCTGGGAAAGGCTGTTGCATCAATTACTCATATTAGAAAGCTGACAAATGACAAAACCCCCGTTGGGACTTTATTTTAACTTGTTTTGATTCACCACTGACTCCTGTTTTCGTTGGCCTTCTTCATGAAGGAGAAAAGCTTGAATTGTGTTTTAACACGTTTTGAATCCAGTTGGAATCCATATAACGTGATGTTGTACTTCATGGTATAGGTTTTTTTTATGTCTTTTTAAAATTCGGATTGATTTTGTAGGCATTGGTTTTATTTTGAAAACTGTTTTTACCTGATCTTCCCACAGACCAAATATCGCATGTCTGCGCTCCCTAACAAAACCTTTCAAGGCTGACACCCCAGGAGTGCTTTGTATTTGGTTTAATCATACTGAATGCACCATTGACCTTTTTTTATGCTGGATCATCTGAAAAAGAGCCCAGCTCCATACTGTTTAATCTTTATGACTCTATTGTTTTATTTCCTAATTTCTTTATCTGCTCTTCACTGGGCTATGAGGCTCATAAAAGTTTATATTCTGTTAAATCATCAAATACTACATTGCTTTAATGATAAGAAAAATAGAGAGGCGCAGTTTTGAATGCATTCACCAACTAAATGATATTCACTGCTTCAACTTTTGTAAAAAAAAAAAAAAATTAATATGACCTTTTTGAAGAATCAATTTTCAATTAATTTTTGTAGATTTTCTCGTTTATGAAGCTCCGGTGATTAGCTTGTAATAGGCACTTCCCCAAGTTGTTACTGTGTGCATATTTCATCACAATCCTCCTGCTCAGCGCCATGGTGGATATGGATGATCGGCACTCACTACCTCAGATGGGTACATCAGTCCCTTTAGAATAGTGTAGCAAACTCCCAACCCACAAACAGGAAAATGACTTGTAGCTTCAAGTCAAAACGCTGTATTTGCACATTAAAATGACCACTGTGTTCAGGAGTCGCACAATCTCTGCTCTTCTCACGTTTCACTCAGCCACACTGTGGTGTTGTGGCTGCAGAGTAGAATTTGTGTATCTGAAAGTGTTTCTGTCAAACTACACAGCTTTATTGATCGATTTGTGTGTAGAAGAAAAAAAAATATATATGTATGTCAGATTGAGATATTACATGGCATCCCTGTACAGCTGAATTGAGACGGACTTAAAGGAAAGTCACTGAAAAGATTACACGAAGCCTTTTTGCAGAAGCTAATCTCTTTTGATACCAAGACCTATGGCATTCAATTAAACATGGATTATTTTTGAGCATTTGAATCCTCCCTTTATTGCTGCAGTATTTCTGTCTTCGCTATCATTTGTATTACTTCCCCCAGCTCTTTTGCAGCAGCCAGTGATTCATCTTATTGCTAATATTTGCATAATCATGTTCATGTTAGAGTGGCTGTAGGATGTTTAAGGTGGCCACATTATTATCGCTGCAGGATTAAAAGGCGGCCCAGTAAGCCGACAGAGGGTGAGCTTGCTAGGCTGGCACCCATGTCTGCTTTCGGCTTGCGCAACCGGTATCTCTCCAGGCTCGGAGCACAGGTATGCCCACACACTCAATTTGCGATTAGACAGCATTCAGACAGAAATCCATTTAATAGCCGGTTCAGCCTATAATCTCGACTCTGGCAGTTCGTCAGTTTTTTGCATTAAAGAAGATTTCGCTACAGTGCTCTGTTTCCCCTTTTCATTTAAAGTGTCTTGTTTTGTGCTCTCAGCTTCCAGACCACTGCTCTACCCATCTGTCATCACTTGCCTACCGCAGTGTTCTGAAATGATGCCCGTCATTCAACTGTCTGCCCCAGCAGTCATGTACACTAAATTTGGGACTGCAGGTTAAGATGTGCACTAGATTAAGATGCTTCCAAAGTTTTGCTTTGTGAAGGAAACTCTTGTTGTTTTTTTTTAACCCACACGGCTGGCTGTTCTTTGTATTTTCACATGACAGTTATGGGTGCTTATTTTATGTCTGGGGAGTTGTTTCCCCCCCACGTTAATTTTGTTCTGAGATTTCCCCCACCACTACCACACAGTTTCTTCTATTTATTTATTTTTTTCCAGCTCTTTGTATTATGTGAAATGGGTGTGATGCTTTATGGCATCCTTGGTGTTCCAGGAACTGGAAGAGATGCAGCTTTCTGCAAATGACAGAGGGCCCCAGCTTCCTGACAGGCTTTCCACATTTGGGCACAGTATTGCAGCTTTATATTAACTCATTTTTAAAGCTCTCACATCAGTGCCAGTAATGTTTTCTTGATTTTGCTTATTCTCAATGTTTCTTAGATTCAAAAGATACCGGAGCACTTTTGGTTGAGTGTGGTTCTTTGTTTTTTCTAACATTTTGAATGTATATACATATCCATTTATTTATATTTAAAAGAATAAAACATTTTTTTAAATACAACTTGTGTATAGTGGTAGAATCTCTTGCTCTGCAGATTTTGGATACACGAGATGAAAGGAGGAGCTCTGATGTCTACATCCAGCTTATTCTCCAGCACAGAGCTTCTCATGCTTCTTAAGGGGAGAATAATTTCCTTAGGCGTGCTATTGTTATGGGTGGTACACTACAAGGATAATGAATGTTGTCGCAGATAAGAAACCTCATGCTGCATTGCAGGCTGGCTTAAAAACACAAAACCCGACGGGGTTTCTGTTGGTGGCGGCCACAGGTTTCCGATGGGGCCCATCAGGTGCATCCCCAGAACATGCACCGCCACTGGGGGGCAGTTTAAACCAAGACCTAACAAACAAAACTGGAACACAAGCAGGATGAAGATGATGTTATAGTATCTTGTTATCGGACCGATTTTAAGTCCTTCATTCATATAATTCAATATCTAAAGTTATTAATGAATCGTCCAGTTATGTTTCAGGCTTCATAACCTTCATGCAGCTCAACTGATGCTGTGTGAGGTGGCAGGTGTGTAACTGTTCCACAGCTGAGCCCAGCCACCCACCAGCAGCTTAAGTAACACTTTGTGTTTTGAATACATAGGGATATGTAATAGACTCCCATGCCCAGAGAGACGGTCTTCCCAATAATTAATGCTGCATCTAACGCCGATTGCCAAGTTAAATGATACCATCAGCACACGGGCTGGGGGCGCTGTACTGCCTTTTTTTTTTTTTTTTTTTAACTCACACACGCTCAGCATCCCATTGGCTGCGAGAATTTTCCAAGTCTGGTCTCCCATCAGCTGCTCGACTCAAAGTGCACACTTGGTCTGTGTCCGACTGCTGGGGAAGAGCTCGTCATGCTGAGGAACGGCGCGTACAGGTTGGTGTCACATCCACAGGCTCGTCCTCACACAAAATGTAACGCAACAGTGTTTTTTTTTATGTAAGATAAACGAGTTCAGGCTGCTTCGACATGCATGGATGAGGGATTCAGAACCCCTGCATGACGGCGCCCAGTGCCCGCCGGACAGCTGGCCGCAGATTGGTTAATTGGATAGTTTTTTTTTTCATTTTTACATCTTTAACGTGAGTGATGTCCTTCCAGAAGCATGTACCAAGGAGAGGGGGTGAGGCTGCGGAGCGGGAGTCTGGGTCGGGAGAGGAAGCACCTTGCTCTGTGCATTAATAACCAGGTAAGAAAGTGTTAACGACGCTGTGTGTGTGAATAGATGTTCCGGGAAAGCATGGTCAGTGATGAATGATGGTCTTCTGTCATCTTTTTTTCCCTGTTGTCTTCCTGTCTTGGATGAGATCAGCATTGCACTAAGTTCATGATTTATCTAGTCAGTAGAAAAGCATTCTAGGGCCTGACAATTAAGAGAAATTACTAAATCTAACATTTAGGAACACTTTCCCCAATGAAAATACAAAGGAGCACACCATCACAATGAACAGGTATATTTGCAAAAAAACATCTCTGTATACCTCCTATTCCTTCCAAATAGTGCAGTTCTCTGAACTATTTTTTTATTTGGTGAAATCACTTTTTCTTATGTTGGCTTGAGGCCAGTGGAGTATTTTTCTCAGGGCAGCAAAAGGTCTCATTAATACCATATTATACGACAGCTTTTAAATTACTTAATTTTCAGCTGAAACGGCAGTGTTCCTCAGCTGAAAGAGTCAGATGCTTCCCAATAAGATCAGGGCTCATGCACAGTATTTGATTAATCTTTGCAAACTTAAGAGAGTGCTCTGTAAAGAGCAGTTGTTGTTTTTAACTCGACCATAAAAAAAAAAAACATTCTCCTACAGTCATCTTTAACGGACACGTGCAGATGTGGTCTTTGTGAGCGTAGGTGCGCAACTTCACCTGCATGTATTGAGGTGGTGAATATTTAATGCCTGTGATGTAGTGTTGCGCATTATCGGTGGCTTTGACTATTGAGCCTTCTGCATCTGAGAGCACTGTTCCATCACAGCGCTCCATTAATTCTGCTATAAAGTACCATTTTGCCACACCTCCAAGCATGCACAGAGTTGCTTATTGCATGCTCTCCTCAACCATTTAATTTATTTTTTTCCTGAAAATTTTGACTTGCCCTGCTCCATTTGCCTCGTGAATTGTGACAAATATGAATTGATTCAGCTCAACTCTGAGTAGCTATGACAGGGGAGGCTTGGTGCTTGGTGAAAGACTAATCAGTAACATGAAATATGAGTTATACAAATGTGGGTTATTGGTTATGGAGGCAGCTCTTCTTGCTGTGTTTGCGTGTGTGATTCAGAGTCATTGCTGAGGCGGGAAACCCCTGAGAAACACATTAATCTATCCAGCCATTACCCCATAATCAATGGGACAGCTGAATTTTACGGTCTTGCCGTGTTGTTAACCATTTTACAGAGAGCTTATTTAAATGGCATGCCAAATAGGTCACATTTAATGGGGTTAAGCATAAAATATACAGTACTGTTGAAATGGTTGACACCATACTCACAGCTGGAGTCTTAAAACTATTCATTAGTATTGCCTATGAAGCATCTTGTTGATCATAATTCAGTGGACATGGAGGAAAAAAAACTTCTCAGTGTGACGCCCTTTTAATGAGTCTTTGCTCAACATGAGCAGATTTCCAACCAACGCGGGTGTTGTTGAGACCCTGTGTGACGGGACAGACAGGGATGCAGCATTTCGTTTCACATGGGGAGACGAACATTGTGGGGGTGTGGTGTCATATTTCAGAGGTGCATTGCTGTATCTTGCCCGGTGGGACACAGCGGGGCTGAGTGCCGTTTGCTCCAACTCACTCAAATGCTCCACAATTGAGCTGTAATAAGCCGCGCAGAGGCAAGATGAGCCTGCACACTGACAGATCGCTTTCCTCTGTCCCGAAATGCTCTGATGATGAAGACATAGAGTTGTGCCGTGTGTGCAGCGTCTGTATATAGTGAGAATAAAAATGCTGTTTTGTCTTTTCATCAAAATACACAAACACATGCACATACTCTATTCCCTTAGTTTTAAATTAATATCAATCTCATCCATATATCACACCTCAGAAAGGTTGGTGTTGTCATCGAGTGTGTGCTTAGTCTTTGATCAGTGGAAGACGGTGGCTCACCATTGATATGTTCTTGGCTTTCGCTCCTCTTTCTCTCCCTATGTTAACCAGAACAACCCTCTTCTGATTAATATTAGCAGATCAAATAGTCTCAAGTGTTCCATTTTGCATTTTTAAAGCGCTCTATAATCATTCTCTCACACTCATACCTCCTTCATCTCCACTCCTCGGAGCCCATGCACCTCCACACTATTCTGGATATCTCAATCATTCCTAATCCTGCACACACTCCTTCCTCATTAATACGCTTTTGCATTCCTTATTGAGATTTATCTGATACTCCAGCTCATTAGGTCAACAGAAAATTAATGAAAAAACAGTTTTGATGACAGATCAACTGCTGCCATGTGCAGTATCAGCATTATCCCTAGGAAGTAGCTTTTTCCAATGTCTTAGATTTGAATATCTGAGGAGTGAGACTAAGAACAAGAGAATAGTGCTCATTGATTGAAATGATTTCTTATGAACTATTAGTTGTACTGCTGGGGCTTGACATAAAGGCAGCATTTTTGAGTAACTGTTTAATGGCAGGTAGAGAAAAGACCCTTAATCCAGATGATGAAAGTATCATTGGTGTTGTAATTTCACTGCATCAGCCCCAGCCTGTTGTTGATGATGACTTTGGAAGTGCATAGTGTTGACTGATCAGTGTAAAACTCATTGCTATTTCAGTCCACAACAGCTTGTCAGCCAGGATCTTCATCAGTTTATGCCACTAAACCAGAAGGTCTTCATTCCTTTCTTCCGCTACCCTCTTCTCACATCGACTTGGACGTAAAGGTTTCCGACAAAAGTAGATATCGGTATCTGCTCTTTTGCCTCAGAGCTATAGCTGAGAGAAAATACCAATTTCAAATTACATGATCACGCACATCTGTCATGAGGCAGTTTTTGTAGTCAGGGACTCGAGCAAAAGAGCGAATGTTGATTTCTGTGTGACTCCTTGCACACTGTGCGCATGTAAATTGATTTCCGATGTTTCGATTAATGAGCATCTCCACTGGTACAGCCCTTTTGATTGGATATTTCCTCAGGCTGATCGGCAAGTTGAGCTAGGGAAAGGCAGCCACTCACACTTGAGCGCGTTCCCGCGCTGCAGCAAAGTCCTCCGAGATCACACTGATGTGTGTGTGTATGATCGCATGTGTGTGCTTGCAGGTGTGTGCACTCCTGCGATGTGTGTGTCTTTGATCGTGTGCTTTTATGTGTGGGGAAAGTTGTTACTGCTGCTTCAGAGGGGCACACGGGCTTGATCATCTCCAATATAGTCAAGACTATTAGTGTGTGTGTTTCACCTCTGCCTGCCATCGATCTCCCTGATAGAACTAGGACTCTGAGAAATTATGATTTTAATAACTCATCAATTAAAGGGAAGCAGACTTTCTGCTGTGTGCTGATTTCTCTCCCTTCCTTCCGTCCTCTTTTCCATCCATCTCCCATTTTCGAACCACTTAATGCTCGTTACTGTCTTCCTACACCCCCCCACCTTCAGTCTATTGATTGCCTTTATTTTGATATAAAAAATGATGTTCTGAAGTTGTTTCCATGCCCAGTCGGAGTGCATCTGCTTGTGTTGGTGTCTCCATGCAACCATGTGTCCAGCTGCTCTTTCACTGTTACCCTGCGAACGATGTGTTCCCTCAACAGCTACATTTCCTAACTCTGGCAGGATTTCTTTGACAATTTTAACATTTGTCTGCTTCCAAGGCTTCAAATTCTCTGAAATGTGAAATGAAAAAGATTATTTTTATCATAGAAATAATGTTCAATCATGGAATTTGACAAAGGTTTACCATTCATTCCCTTTTTTTTTTAAACTTTTTTTTTTTGTGTATTAAACCCTTCTGTTTTGATTTGTCATGGATTCCTTCCGTGAGTTTGGGCATCTGGAATATTTGATGAATGCATCTCAACACTTGTTGATGCAGTTAAATTTAAACTCACTGGCCCCTTTCCCAGTATCTTGAACCCCTAATCTCTGCTGGCTGTGGTGAGCGGTAGAGGAGCAAGTACACTCAGAGCAGTACAGCTAATACAGCAGGAAGCTTGTGTGTATCTGCTGGTACTTGCTTCCCTTCACTGACTCCTTAATATGTCGAGCAATTGAATTTAAGTTTCAGTTGTTGTTTATTAACTAGACTAATGTCATACTGAATGATATGTATGTGTGCAGGGTAATTATACACGCTCAAACATCTACAGGTTTAATTACATTCCATTTCATGTAATTGTAAATGTTGTTGATGAATTTACTTTTTCATTTTCAGGAGGAAGTAAAGAGGTACCATCGTTACTGCAGCCACAGTGCAGGGAAAACAGTTCAAAAAGCTGAAAGGTAAGACTCTGATTTTCGTGTAACGCGTATTTTCAAAGGCCTGCATTTGCAATCAGAGGACATGAAATTGTATCATTGGGCTTAAAATGATGAAACTCTATTCATAGTCATGTAATACTTCATCCTATGGCAGGAAGTCATTCTGCAACACTTTACCATGGGGATTTTCACCTGGTTATGAGGATCTTTATCGATAAATCATTGGGGGGGGTTCCGGTTTAATATTAATAAGTCGCTCAGATTAAAACGTACGAATGAATAATTTACATAATTTCATTGCCATCATGATTCAACATTTCATCTCTAAAACTCACTAGCTCTTTTTATTAATTTGTGGATTATGGTGCTAACTTGAGTTATGTTGTTTTCTTGTTTCACTTCTTATGTTGCAGAACCTGGTCCTGTAAGAGTGAAGAGGATGACAATAGCCTTCATCACCGTGATCAGAAGCAGCACTTGGAGATAAAGGCTATTGTGTGAGTATGACCTCTGACCTGTGGTAGTTATCAGTGTCTTTTATCTTCATATTATGTATTCATAACCATATCATAAATCTCACTTATAAAATTCCCTTTAACTGTCATCCATTTTTTTCCTCCACCCTTAAAAACACTTTGAACTGGTCATGCCAGAGAGATGAATTTATGTTTTGCTTTAATTCAATCATTGGACTAATTCGTTTTTGGACTCTTGAGTCAGAGGACAATTTTCAGTATATGTAGCTCTATAATAAGATTTTAGTTAAACATGGCCTCACCATTTTATAGGTGCAAAAGCGAAGGACAGCTCTCGCCTCAGGCTTCCCCCTCTCCGAAAGTTGAAGAAAGGGAAAAAGAGACCAATATCTGACACGAGTTAACGGGGTTGGAGCACTGAGTGATGCTTTGGCCAGACCAAATAAATGTTAGGATCAACTTAGAGGAAGGGTAAATAGAGAGAAAACGTAGAAGGGAGGGAAGGACGAAGACAAAGGGAAAAGTATTGGTTTTGTAGCAGAGAGTTATGACTTAATTTAATTTGTTCCATTTGGTTCAGCTGTCTCTCTGCTCCTCTGGAGGTGAATGTGTTTCTCTATTGGATAATTGATCTCACACCATATCCCGAATTCTGGTGTTCGGATGACTACAGGAATGAAAGGGAGATGAAAGCAATATAGAGAGAGAGAGCTCGACAGAGGTCAAAGTTTGTGGCAAGACTCATCCATGACTCGCCCATGCAGGTTTTATCGGCGTATAGAGGTGAGCTGCATTTGTTAAGCAGCTGTTCTGTTCGCTCTCTGGAAGGGGGAACGTCTGCTGCGGTGCTAAATTATTCAGAAATATTTCATATAGCATGAAAAATACGTATTTTTAAAACAATATTTTCTCCAATTTGCTGACAATATATATTTTTATAGGTCTGGAATTTCAGGTAGACTTTATTCTTTTCTCCTTTTGTCAGCTCGGAGGATTTCAAAGTGAACACACTTTTGCACAGATTTTAATTTTGACTTGTATTTTCTACTTTGTTGATATTCTTTAAATGTCTCAGACAGACCAATTTTACATTTACAGGATCCAGCGGGCTTGGCGTGCCAGTATGTCCCGAAAAGTGAGCTTGGAGCTACAAGAAGAAAATCGTGGCAAACATCGTTGGGGAGAGATGATGCCTTCAGAGAACCTCCTTGACCCTGTGATGACTGCCAATCTTTCTCCGGTAGGACTCAATATGGAAAAATAAAACAACCCCCCTATGATATAAAGTGAGAATGAGCCAGATTGTTTCAGTTATAGACATCTGGGCTGTTAAAATTATCAGCTGTGATCTGTTGTTTTTGCAGTGCATCAAAAACCAAGGGGTGAGTGGATGCTTGAATGAAAATACTAATAAAGAGGAGAGAAAAAGGGAGGGAATGAGGGAGGGGTGTTTTCCTTGAGTGTCATTTGGGGGACCGCAGGGGTCGCATTGGTGGAGGCTGATGGGAGGCCAGCTGGCTTTATGCCTAGATCTGTAATTAGCCCTTAATTGGGTGAATTTTCAAAGCTGGTTGATTGATTAATGAAGTGCTTCTGCCCTTGTTGCCCACTAAAGCCCCCCCACTCATTCCTCAGCCCTTGATTCTCCCGAGGGAGTGTGGGGGAGAATTAAATAGTGCTCACAGGGCATGGCAGCCAAACAAAAGCCAGAAAAAGCAACTCTATGAGCATCAGATAAACGGCGAGAAGAGGAGCATAAAGGAACAAACAAAGTCTTTCTGGAGATGCAGAGGCAGCGATAAGGAGATGAATGCTTCAAAAAATGATGCCTGTAGACGCCTTAAGTTCTAAGTGACAGACGCTGACACACATATGCAAACGCACACACTTAGGCTGTTGTGCTCTGCTCCCAGTCTGTGTCGGCTCTCACCGTGTAGTAATCGCACAAGCCACATAAGCACATTCCTGCCCACACTCTTTGCGGAGAGACTCGACACATAAAAAAATATGATGTAATGTCTATGTATTGTTAGTGTGTATGTGTGGGTTGCAACTTCCCCACTCTTTTTAAGCAGTTCTGGAGGAAAATGTGCATCCTTTAGCAAACAGATGGGCTGGCGCCCTGGTGAGATTGCGTGTGTGAATATGCATTTGTGAGCTTTGTTTTTCAGGTTGCTCGTTCTGGTCGAAAGAGCATGCTGTTAATTTACATAGCAGATAAATGTATTGCTAATTAGAAAGTTGCCGTCGCATGAAACTGAGATGACAAAGAACGTGTTAAGCCTCTCAGATCCTGAGACTGAGATGATTCATAATTTCACATGACTGTACATCACAGATGTTTTATTGGCAAAAGGTCTATATAATCTGCAGCAATCCTTAACTACCCGAAAGTCATCCGTCTTTTCTTTGACTTTTGATCGAGCTGTCCACCTCTTTCTGAAGCCATCAGCCATCATTCTCACTGTATCACCCTCATGTGGTTGCTGTGTGCCATGAGGAGTAAACGTTCATGAGTTTAAGGCCAGGGTGCAATATTACATCTGTGTGTGTGTGTGTGGGGTGGGAGGTGGGGGGGGGGCGGTTGCTACTGCCCTGTAGGAGAGCGAGGAGGGTTCAAACATACCTCATACATTTTTTATGTAACTCTGATATTGAGCGCACACGCGCATTGAGAAGACTCTGCAGCACACACTCTTCATGTTCCATTGAAAAACATCCTGGATTTACACTCACCCTTGTGCGGCAATGCCTCCAGAATGGAACTATTTGCATGAGTGCCAAGTTGATATTGCGTTCGGCTGTGGAGATACGATGATCTGCTGTAAAACTAGATCCAGATGCATTATTTATGTAGCGAGAGTCTGGGCTCTGCATTGTCCTGCTATGGTCATGTTGGTCCTAGTTTGTTGATAGTAAATCAATGGGTCTGACTGTTATGATCGGAGTGTTGCTTTATGCCAGCTGCCTTGCAGGAGCTGCTGTGTTGGTTACTGTGTAACAACTTTAATACGTGTGGTTGATCAAAAATACTTATAGGAAAATAAAGTCCAACAAGTTCTTACAGGCATTTTGTAAATTGCATTCAGATACTGCTGTTTTGTCTGTTCATTAAATTTAAATTCAACAATGTCTTTTTTAACTCCCGATTAAGAAAATAGTGTTCAAGTCAAATTTGAATGATCCCCCCAAGAATCCTTTATTAAAATCCAAAATGCTGAGCAAATTTAAGGTCAGATGTTGAAGGTTCCACTAATTATACAGCGTGGTTTGTTTAAAACTTACCATCAGGCTTAACTTTACATCATGCAAATCCACCAATGAGTGAATTTGAGAAAGATACTGTACCACATAAATAATTGGCTCCAAATTTGAATATGGATGAGGTCTTGCACCCTGCAGAGAAAAAGTCTTTAAGTTATTTATTACCAATAGGTGATGATCTGCAAGCACTTATGGGTACTAATTGTAACTCATTTTTACTGCATATGTGTTTAGATCAGGCCACTTGGGTGCTTTCCTCTGTCTTTACCTTTGGAAGAATGCCCTTTTGTCAAGTGATCTTAATTTGTGCGCATGTTTGAGAGTGCATTTGCATAAGAACATCCATATGTGCTGACTTTGGTGGTCCTGTGGATTTAAGGCTGTGTGCAAGCCTCTGGGACGTTCCAGTCAGTTTCATTCACCGCCACTAGCCAATGATCAAAGTGTGAGAGTTGAGATGAGAATGAAGAAGAAATGTTTCATAGCTGTCCTTACAAAACCAATACTGCTGCCGGCCTGCTTGATCACTAATGAAGTGTTTATGTGATGGATTGTTACGAGCAGATCAGCGCTGTCACCAGAAGAAGAGAATAAGACCGAGTTGATTTTGAAATACAGAAAACACACACAATTTAAGATCTGCTTATACTGCAATAAGTTTGTTTGGGCCATCACATCTTGTTTGTGGGCATTGATCTGTTCCTATATCTCTGGGTTGTTTTCATTTTTTCCATTTCTTTTCTGCGGCTCAGGCAGTCGGAGGGTGATGGTGTCAGCAGTTGTGCAGGATGCATGGGAGATCATTCTCTCATCTCTCACTGCCAAGAATCTCACAAAGCAAAGTGACAGCTTCATCCACGCTTCCACTTCTTCCCACCTTAATCCCCTTTTTTTTCGCCCCACTCCGTGTCATTGACTCCCTTTCCCTCCCACTGTTTTCCGTGTGCAGTCCGCAAATACATCCCCCCCCCACCCCCCACCCCACACTCATTTGCAGATGGATGCAGAGAAATGTTTTATTGGTGTCAGTTGGTGCCTCGTTTGAAATTAATTTATACACCTCTGCTCAAGAGTTGACATTGATCGGGCTTAACTCATTTAAGAGCCATGACATTTGCCTATTAGCTTATTTACTGTCAAAACAGGGCGAGGCTCAGCCTCAGGCTTCCTGAGAGACAGTAACTTTCACAATTGTATCCTTCAGAGATGTAAATGGGACTCTTGTGCAAAATTTCCATGCCTGCCATGCACACAGATATCACACACACACTATTCAGCATCCCTCTTTAAGAAGCCCTTCTGCACATGCATACTGCATGAAGTAAATATTCAAGTCCTACAAAGGGTTTTGTTTTGCAAGTTTGTTTTCGCTCAAAAGAAATAAAGCATCTCCTCCAGAACATCCCATTTTATTTCATATTATCACTTTGATTTTGAAGTTGATTTTAAATGCTCTGGTTTTTTGCTGGGAATGTAAACTGTTATTTGTTTCACTTTTCATTTACCAGAACTGCAAAATAGTTACAATTCATTTTGTTTTTCATTTTTCCGCTCTAGAGTTTGGAGAACATTTTTTTGGTTATTACTTTATTATCAAGGTCTATACTTCCACTATGGTTCAATTTGTGTTTTATTTCACACGCTAAAAGGCAACACTAGACCATCAAAATAATGTACTTTTCCATTTTTACTCAACAGAAAAAAGTCTTCTCAGCTACCCGTATCCTTTTACTTTATATAACTAGAAGGAAAATTTTAACAAGTTGAAATGATTCAGTACAATATAATTTATACCTCCAAATCCATTTCACAAATGATAAAAAAAAAAAAATGCTGCAATAGGACAGTGTCAGGAATTTATTCTCCTTCTATGAGTGTGGATTAATACTCAAGTATCTTATCTTAAACTGTGAATTTGAGTTTGCTTGCACAGTTTCCCCCTGAATGTCTTAATTGAATGAATGCTGAGATTTGCAGACAGAGGCTCAGCAAACATGAACACACACACTAAGAGAATTCTATGAATGGTAAGAATTAAGGCACGATAGAGTTGTGCTGGTCGTATTGGCTGTGCTGAGGGAGGTAAGACCTGTAAGTTTGCTGGTTAGCTAGGGCATCAAAGATTTATATACTTCAAAGCTGCAGTTGTTCCCACCACCCTGGAAATGGCGATCTGTTGAAATGAAGAACTCAGTTAATTGAAGGCTTTCATATTCACCTCTTGATATGTGACAATCTGTCCAGACCGTGCGTACTCCAGATTGCGGTTATGAGTGAATAATTCTCCAAAATAGCCATTGATTTTGAGAGAACCCACTGGGAGAATATCTTATAGATTCATCTTGGCTACATGGCAGAGAGAAAGAGGAAATGAGGATCAGATGGAGCTAATGTCTCCAGGAGGCAGAGGGAGGACAATGGATGAGAGGAGGATGATGAAACGTAGATAAGGTATGGTAGTTTTTGGAGTGAAAATGATTACCGGTACTCTATGTCAGAGTTTTTATGGGCCTCTATCTAAGCAGGTGTGAATTTAAGTGCAGGTTCTGTTGCAGCCATGTACGCTGAACTGTCCGATCTCTTCATCTGTGCACACTAATGTGTTACACGCTAATGTGATCCCATCAGATCGCACAAATACAGACTCGACAGCAGCCTTCAGTGTGGTATTAAGAGCACCTTTTGCCCCCCTCCAGGAGAAATCAATGAAATGCGCTACACAAACGGGGGGGGGGGGGCAGGGGTTCAAAATCATGACAACAGCTCAGGGCTCATTGTGATCCGAACGTGGAGTCAAATGGGCATCTTCATATTATTTTTGCATTCCAGTCTTCTAAAGTTTTTCTTTTTTTTTAATTTACACCAGGTTGTGAGCAGCATTTTGATGAGTGCAGTGTCTTACAGCTGGTGTATGAACACACACACGCTCAGGTTTTTAAATGGTTATTTATCTAGAACACATGCCATTTAGTTGAAATTACTTAAAGTAAACAGGCAAATAGCTTCTTGGATGCTCACATATGGCTCACATCTAAACACGGATGTGCCACCCTTGTTTTATATAAAAAGGATGTAACAAAGCATAAATCTGCTATAGGCATCTTCCAGCCATCTGCAGGAGTAATAACAATCTGGTACCTAAGGCGATCTTTTCTATTTCAACACAATTCTCTCTGCACACTCACGTTCTCACCAGTTACCTCCTCTGCTCTTTTTTTTCACATTCCTGCAGCCTCCAGTTTTTCTCTTTTACTGCTTCCTTGTATTTTCTGGTCTGCTTTTTTTGCACCTGCTTCCTCTCGCAAACGGAATGTCGTCCTGTTCTGCCCATTTCGTATACAGATTGGTTTAGTCCTCATGTCGATGACTCCGCCGTAATGAGGTCCCTTGAGGAATGAAAAGTGGTATAAAGAGCAGTGGAGGGGCCGCTAAGGAGAGGATAAGAACTGGGGGTTAATCTCCCCTCTGACCCACTCAGATAGGGAAACCGCTGAAATTGTTCACCCTCATCCAACTTTAACTCTCCCAATCACTTTTACTCTTCCCTTAGCCCCATACCCTCTGTTCATTAGCTATCTACAATTACTGTCCATTAACCAGATCAGAGGCATTATAATCCCCATCTGACAGAGCTCTTGCTGTGCTTATAGAACCTTTGGTGTTGAGAAAAGGCTAAGGAAAGAGTGAGAATCCTCAGAGGAAAGGGACTGATTTGTAAAGTATATTCAAAAGCAATGCATAGTTTTAGCAAGAGGTACCTTGGGACACCAGTGAAAATAGCATCTATGTGGACAGTTATGTTATCTAGAGAGCTGGTTGAAGGAGGAAGCTAACATGTACCAGTTTAGTTTGACAGGGCTAAGGTTTTGGGATTTGCGAAGAAAATTGTTATTATGCAGAATCTGCAGTTTGGGTCAGGCCTCCTGCTGGGCTCCACAGTTCTGTGTTTGACAGTAACATCTCAAACTCTGAAATTTAAGCCCCTTTTTTCTTGTATGTACTTGTGCGCTGGATAAGTGTGATGAGTATGCCAGTTGGTGCTCTGATGAAGTCCTTTGGGTAAGTTTCTCACAGGCATATTTGATCTATGGTCTACCCTATCTGGTGTCTTTTTGATCTCTGAGACAGGGATGAGGGGAGAAGTTATTGTCCTTTAGTTTGATGTGTATAATGAAAAGCCACCCCTTCCTCCATAAAAGACAAGAGAAAGAAACACATTTGAAGTGTGAAAGGTTAAAAGATTATCGTGGGTGGAATGCCAAGCTTCTCTCTGGTAATGCACTGCATGCTGATGGGTGAAAACTGTTGGTGTTGTTGGAATGTAAGAGGACTTTTAGTGTTTGGGGAATCTTCCCAGCCAAGAGCCTTTGCTTTGAAGTTTCGCCTTTGTCTATAAAGGAGCGCTCGATCTTTTGAAGCCACAGTGAAATCACTGCTATTTGCATAAGCATTTACATAGCCTGCAAAGGCAGTGCATAGGCACATGTAAACGTGTTGACAATAGGCATGTTCTCATGTGTAAATACATGTTTGTCATGTGGCCTGGCATGCGAAGAGCCTGTCGAGTTCCCTTCAAGTTGAAAGTACTGGCAAAAAATGTGTGCTCCTTATCTTCCATCCTCACACTGGTAACAGTGTGTTCTTATTTACTTATGCAAATAACTTCTTGCAGCACTCCAATCTCCCCCTGTTGTGATGACCTGTCAGTCACAACGTCAAGATTTGATTGGAACTGTAAATAACTTTCCGACCCTCGCCGAGCACCAGTTTGTCTACATCGCAACCGTATGCTTTCAGTGGAAATTAGTCTCTGGAAGATTTTTGAAGCTCTAAGATATTTTCCGTGCTGTCAGTGTATGTGATGAGAACAATAGCTGAAGATGAGATGTGTTCTCACATAATTACCACTAAGCAGATTACCCATTGTTTACTGATTTATCGTTATGTGTTCATGGAGATGATCTCCATTATGAATAATCCAAGTCAGATTGTAAGCTTTTGCATCGATAGGAAACCTCTTGACAATGATAATTGGTGATTTATGTTAAAGTGTAAAAAAGAACAGGCAGTCAAAATGATGTAATCAGATACAGAGGTTTTTACATCCTGTATTTCAATAATTTCTTATTTGGAATTAAATTAGTCTTTTCAACTGCGCTGAAGATAAATATATCAAGCAAAATGAGTAATGAATGAAACAGAAGATGTGGTTATGAAGAATAGCAGCGATAGCTTGTGCTTCGGTGCATCATCTTGCAATATTGGATCTATTTCATATGCTTGTGCTTGAGGGGTAAGCCACCAAAAACTGAAAGAAATGAAGTGGCTGCTTGCCTGCCCTTTCTACCTATGCCCCCTGTGCCTCTCTCCCTGTGACAGGGATCAGGTGGTTGGACTCAACCTCTCTCCGGGAGTCGGTGCCCCTGCTGTTTCTCAGTATCCCCATCTGCACCTTTCTCTCTCACTGATTTGACAGGGTGCTGACAATGAACTACAGTTTTCTGACTCATTAAAGAGAAAGGGAGCAATAATGACGGTCTGTCAGTTAGGGGAACAAAAGGCACCCTCATCCCAGTCTGCTTTGAAACCAGTTGTATTGCTTTAAAGTTCATGGATATAAAGATGAAAGTATAACATTCGGTCTGTAAGTTATCATAGTTTCAACAGCGGTGTCCAACCTTGTTCAACAGATGATGAATTGTTGTTTTCTTTGGAGGTCACAGTGATTTTGCAGTACAGAAAAAAAAGTACCCTTTATGTGACAGCTGATGCTACTGCATTTACAGAGTTTGAATCCCACCCTGGGTGCACAGTTCTCTAAAGGTCAAGCTTTTTTGAGGTCTGGTGCAAGTCTTCATGAGAAGCTTACATATAAGTATTAATGAATCAGCAAGGAGATATATATGTTTATGGGGGGAAAACGTGATTGCAAGATGACACTTTTTGTCATACATAAAAGCAGAATGATTCATCATCATGCAGTTCAAAGGCACATTAACTCAGAGTCGTAATGGACCAAGTTGACTGAAGGATGAAGAGATAAAACGCTTAGGCAAGGAATGGATCTTTATGTGGCTTTCAGGAAGAAAAATGACTTGTAAAATAATCTCCCAATTTATGGCCACATGGACCTTTTTAAGTTTGGCTACAAAGTGACTATGTTACCATTATTAAACATTGGAAAAGTGCAGTGACATTACACCACATCAGCTAATTTCAATTCCCACATGGCAGTCTGGGGAGCCAGTTATAACTCTGAGTGAGGTGTATTTACACAGCACTAAATGTAGTTATTTGACTTCTATAAGTAAGCAATTTTCCCACATATTTCCCCACATTTAATTTGTGCGGTAGTGTTCACTGGTATTTAAAATAACAGTGTGGAAAGTCCATTTCAAACCTGAAAATGTACTGAGTTTATTAACTAAATTCCTCACATCCCAAAGTTTTCATATCTTGCAACTCTGCCCTCACACTTTGTGTGTTGACTGTTAATTGCCTTGGCTGTCACCCTGAAAGCATCCAAGTCTTTGTTGTGGATGTTACTGCATATAATCGGTAACATCTGCCCTAGCAAGATGACATTTGTTTTTCAAATCTGAAATATTTAAAGTTGCCAAAACGTGTTTGAGATTGAGTAGAACTTGGGAGAATGTTATTTTAGTCTAGAAATACCATATTTCAAAAGTGATACCTTAGTAGATCCTTTCTGGTACAATGTGTATCCTCCATAGATAGATAGATAGATAGATAGATAGATAGATAGATAGATAGATA